>JAADWV010000217.1:0-50706 GCA_023336295.1 Pythium folliculosum
AAGTCGCCTTCAGCGAGCAGAAAGTCGTCGAGCGCTCGCTGGACTTGAAACAAACGCTTGAGCTCTTCCTGTGCCTCCATGTCGCGAGAAGCCAGTCGTTCGCTCAGTTCGCCAACATCCGCGGCACGAGCCTCGCGCTCAACTCTGAGCTGCTCACGCTCCACAGTCAACTCGTGCTGGAGATCCACGATCTCCGACGCCTTCGTGGCGAGCTCGTCGACGAGAGCGTCCAGATGGGCCGTTTTAGCGTCGCGCTTCTCGCGCTCGTTGTTTAGCTTCTCCTTGAGCTGCTCGAGCTCAACCTGTTTCTTCGATATGTCAACGCTGTGCACGTCACACGTGGCTGTGAGCTCGTGCTTGAGTTGGAGGAGTTTTGTTTGGTTTTGTGCCAGTTGGAGTTCGAACGCAGCTCGTGAACTCGTCTCAGCCTGGAGGGCTTCGCGTGCTTGCGTCAACTCCTGAGTGAGCTGCTGGAGTTGGACTTGCTGGCTCATAACTTCTTCCTCGTGGGCCTCACGCTCATGCTTGGTCTTCAACAGCTCCTCCTGAAGCTGCTGGAACTTCGCACGCTCCTCCGCCAGGACAAGCTTGAGCGACTCACGCGAAGTCGTCTCAGTCGCGAGGGCCTCGCGCTGTTCGTCTAACTGCTGCTTGAGCTGGTCGAGTTGGGTACGCTGGCCCAACAACTGCGCTTCGTGGGTGTCGCGGTCACGCTTGAGCTTGTTCTGGAGATCACCGATTTCTACATCCTTCGCAGCAAGTCGCTCGTCGAGCAACACGGCCAACTGGCGCTCGAGATCCTGGACTCTCGAGTCCTTCACAACAAGGTCTTGCGAGAGCATTCCGGCTTGCTCCTTCGCGACGGTGTGTGCCTCACGCTCAAACTTTAGCTCGTTCTCGAGCGTGTCTAGCTGCTCGACCGCGTCTTGTTCGAGCTTGCTCCATTCGACGAAGGCGGCCATGTGGCGCTCTTGTACGGCATGGAGTTCGCGCTGGAGCTGGCAGCATTTCGCAAGTTCTTCGTCGTAGCGTTGGTTTGCTCGCGCCAGTTGATCGTACGCATATACGGTCGATTGCCGTGAAACCGTGAGCGCATTGGCGTCGGCCGGCGACTCGGACGGGGACTCGCGGCGCGCACAGCGTTCGCAATACGCCGGCGCCGTCAGAATCGGGGCGACGGCTTCGCTCTCGACGAGCTCCGCGGGCCGCACGACCGCGTTCTTGATGCGCTTAGCATGTGCTGCGTGTTCGAGCGTGCTTTTCGTCTCGGCATACTGGCGAGGGTCATTGGACACGCACGCGCTGGTAGAGAGACAACAAAATCCGCAAGTCAGTATCCGACTTGTTGTGCCCACAGCAAGAGTTGGCGTAGAAATAGGAACTACGTACATAAAAACCGCCTTGACACTGCCTCCAAGCGCGTCTTGAAGCAGGCGAGTCAGCACGCAGTCGCGGTAATTCACGAACGTGGCCGCGTCGGCCACGGCCTTCATGGCGCGTGTGAGCGCGAGCAGCGATACGTTGATGTCGCCGCCTTCGCGGCGCTGCTGGCCGGTGGCTTGCGTCTTGGACAGCCGCTCAGATCCCGCCAAATCCACAAAGGTGAGCGCACTCCGGACGCTTTGGTCGTCGCGCGCGCCCTCCTTCGCGAGCTTTTTGGTCACAGTGATCGTGCAGATGGCATGCGAGCGACTCGAGCGATCGTTCATCGCCGTGCTGCTCGTGGCGCGGCGCTCGAAGCCCCGGCGCACGGCCGCCAGCGCCTGCTCCGCATCCAGCGCTTCGATCTACACACGCAGGGGAAAGCCGGCGAATGAGAATGGCCACCTCCATCCACCGCTGGGCGTAACATAATACGAGAAGCGTACCTCGCAGAGCCCCTTGCTCTTGACCTCGCTCACGGTCACCACGCGCTCACCAGGCGCCAGCAGATCGACGATCGTGTCGCCGTAGACCTCCAATACGGTGACCGTGACCGTGTACGTGTGGACGCGGTCGGCCGCGGCCGTGGCGAAGAGCGCGGCGACGGCGCGCGGGATCAGCCCACCAGCCTCCGCGCGCGCGTCGCCCATCATCGTGAAACTTTTGCCGGCGCCCGTCTGGCCGTAGGCCATGAGCGTCGCGCTGGTGCCGCTCATCACGTCATGCACCGCGGCGGCGCCCACGGCGGCAAACACGTCTGTTCCCAAAATCCACCCAAACGGGAGAAACCGTGGTACCTCGTCAGATCCACCTCCGCCTATCCAGGTGCTGTACCTACAGCATTCAAGTCATTCCATACTGTACAACACACATACCTGACTGCATGCACGCGGGAGACAGGACGTGGTCAAACCTACACACATCCAGCGACCGATGGAAGGAAACCACGTGAGTAGACATGTTTCCCCCTCCTCCCTCTCTGTACATTCTACCTACGTCTGCGTCTTGCGCTGACCGTCGCGCCGCACGAAACTCACGGCGTTTTCTTCGCTGTGGACCGTGAGAAAGGACGCATGGTCTTCCGCCAGCGGCTCGCCCTTGATGCGCAGCGCGACGCGCACGGGCACGAGGTCGGCGGACGTGCGCGGCGACGGCGTGGCGAGGCTCATGGCTGTAGTGATGATGGATTCTCCGGCGTGTGTTGGTTTTCTTTTTCGTTGGCTTGTGTGGGGGAGGCTTTGTGCGGGGAACTTTTGTTGGGAACTTGGGTTGCCCCAACAATCCAACAAGGGGGATCGTCGCTTGAGTCAGAGCAGATATGGCTGCACTTTCTTGAGACCGGATTGGGAGTCTGTTCCGCCAATCGGAGCGCAGAACCGCCCTTTTGGCGCCAACAAACACCCTTTTTCAGCAACAAAAAATCGGGAAGCCACAGTGTTTTGGGATACGGTTGCTAATTAGATGAAGTGCAAACTTGAGAACAAATTTTCCCTTTCTCAACGATGATCCGACAGGAATGAGGTTTTCACACCACTGGAGGGTGCTAAAACGATGGCTAAGACTGCGTCTGGATGGCTAAATTTTGCTACCAACGGGTGCCTTTAGACCTCTGTGATCGTGTGTCGAAAGCGCCAACGTGGCCAAAACTTCTTATCAGGGGTTTCATAAATTCATGTTTGTTGGATCCACAAAAACCACTGTTGGGGTAGATCATGAAACGTCGCCTTCAAAATCCACATCGATAGTGACACCCTCGATTGAAAGACTTCCCGGTTGAAGCTGTCAATCTTCCAACAACCCCACGACGGACCATTGGAGACGCCGACGCTCCCGGGCTACGCGGTGCTGCGCGCACTGGGCAGCGGCCAGTTCGGCGACGTGTTTCTCGTTCAGCGCACGCGCGACGTGCGGGTCTTCGCCGCGAAAGTCCAGCGCGGCGTGGGCGGCGACGCCGACGCGGACGCGCGAGAGGCGCAGTTGCTCCAGCGGTTACAGCACCCGAACGTCGTGCGCTGCGAGGAGATTGTGCGCGTGGACGGCGGGCGTCGGCTCGCGATCGTGATGGAGCACGCTGTGATGGGCGATCTGGAGGCCTACATCCAAAGATTCGCCCAGCGGTGAGCGTTTGTGTGGTCTCGTACTGGGTTCGTTTGTGTACCCGTTGTTCTCATGCAGTAGTCTCGCTTGAAGCAGCAACGCCACGATTCCGGAGAACGAGATTCTGCGCGTCTTCCTCCAGATCGCACTGGCACTGGCGTACCTCCACGATGAGCGCGTGCTCCACAGGTGCGGAGAGGCGTTTGTGTGAGTCATTTCACTGGACCGGGAGAGGGTATGTTGACAAGACAATCTCGTTGGTGTTTGTCTCGTTTAGAGATCTGAAGCCCAAGGTGAGATATGAAGACCAAGGTGATTGTCTGTGGGCGACGGCTGATGCCAGAGAACAGATTGACACTGACAGGCTCAACATCTTGCGTACGGTGTGACGGTAGAACGTGTTGTTGGACGCGAGTGGGGTCGTGAAGCTGAGCGACTTTGACGTCTCGCGGTCGCTGCAGCACACGCTGGATGCGGCCCAAACAGTCACGGGCACGCCGTACTACATGTACGACGCCTGTCGCACGACTGGGTTGCCACGGATTTCTCATGTATTAACATCTCGGTTGATATCTCAACAGGTCACCGGAACTGATGGACAATCAGCCGTACGACGGCAAGACTGACGTGTGGAGTCTCGGGTGTATCCTGTTTGAACTGGCGACGCTCGCTCCATCGCTTGCGGCCAAAGTGCTCGCCGCTTTGGTGATGCAGATTGTGTCACATCCACCGCCTACGCTACCGTCCACGTACTCCCGGAGCTGGATTCGCTCGTGAAGAAGCTTCTCGCAAAGGACCCGAACGTACATAAGAGTGCAAGAAAACGAGATCCAAAGAGGCTATTCGAATCGTTTGACAACGTGATATCACGTAGAGACGTCCGAGCATCCAAGATGTACTTGCAGAGCCATTCGAACAACGACACTTGTGGCGTCTCGCAAGCGTAGCACCGATATGTCCAGAGGCACGAGGTTTTCAACACCCGAACAAGTGTGAACGTGGCGTCAATCATGTACTGCCGACGCCGTATATCCCGCAGGATACCTCTGCGGGTACTCTTATCTACTCACCGCAGCCACAGGCAGCACAGGTCTTAGCACCCGCCTGGTTCGCGCCGAGGGTCCAAGCAGCTCGATCTGGTGAGGAGGAAGTCGAACTACGACGGAAGATGTTCTTTGAGAACCAGGTAGTGTAATGAACACTCCATACCTACTTTCCCATGTCGTTAGTCGGCTAACCTATGTATATTCTGAACCTCAGGCTGCTGCCCAGAGGAACAAGGACCGTGTAGCGCTCGAGAAAGCCGCACCACCTGCGTTTCTGCATAACGAAGTATCGCCACAGCAGATCGAACGACCACGTCACAGCGTGGCATCTGTGCAACCGACCAGCCGAGAGAAAGTGGACGCGGAGCGGGAGCGTGCGAGGCAGCTTTACCTCGAGAACGCTCGAGCAGCGAAGTTCAACAAGCAGCGCGCACTCGAGGCGATGAAGGGCCAAGCCAACGAGATACTTCTCGCGCCCGGCGATTGGGAGAGCAGTGGAGTCGAGAAAGTAAACCCACCGCCTGCGCCGCCCAGACGAGTTGTAACGAATACCGCTAAAGACTATGAGGCGTTATTGGAGGAGGAACGACGGCGAGTGCGGCTGGAACGCAAGTTACTTCGCGAACGACTGCGTGCCCAGCAGACCAGTGAGGTCACAGGCCGGAACTAACCACCGCAGCAGGATCCCCATCTTGAATAAACTGCTGTTTCGACCGAAACCCTATATGAGACAAGATAGTGACGCTCGATCACTGTCAACGCGTTGGGACCATCCTGGATTTTCGTTTGTTGACTTTTTTTACAGGTCTTTCTCTTTCTTTCTCTCCCTCGCTCTCGGTATCTCAGGGCACTCGCACTCCACTCACGCCCAGCTCACGACACTTGTCTCACTTACTCACTCGCTTATTCTTTCAAGCGCTTTACTCGCAGTCCATCACGATGCGGCCGGGCAGCTTGCCGTTGGCCATGCGGTCGTAGATGCTGGGCAGGTTGCCCAGGTTCTCGACCTCTTACTTGACCTTGACGTCGCCGAAGGCGGCGATCTTGAGCGCCTCGACGGCGTCCTGGCGGTTGCCCAAGTACGAGCCGATGATGCGGTGCGAGTTGAGCACCGAGTTGAAGACGCCGGCCGTGATGTTGGTGTCTTTGGGGAGCCCGACCATGATGACGGAGCCGTAGGGATGCAGGAACTCGAGCGCCTGGTTGTACGCCTCGCCGCTGGAGGCCACGACGATCGTGCCGTGCGCACCGCGGCCGTCGGTGGTGGTCTTGACCTTCTCGACGACGTCGCCGTCCGTGAAGTCGATAAAGTCCTGCACGCCGTAGCTGGCGACGAGCTTGCGCTTGGCCTCGCCCGAGTCGATGGCGATGACGCGGTAGCCCATGGCGCGCGCGTACTGGCAGGCGAGGTGGCCGAGGCCGCCGTCGGCGCCCGGGATCACGGCCGTGTCACCCGTGTTGCCGCCAGACTCCTTGAGCGCCTTGTAGACTGTGACGCCGGAGCAGAGGACGGGTCGAGCGACAGTTCCCTCGGCTCGTGGCCCTTGCGGCAGTCCTCGCTCCCGGGGCACGAGTTGGCGAGCCACTTGACGCCCACGGGGTCGCCCACCATGAGCTTGGTGTTGGTGTTCTGGCCGATGGCCGCGACGTAGCAGGCGCCCTCATGGCCGCCGACGAGCGCCACCTTGTTGTCGAGCGGCCAGTCGCCGAGCCAGACGTGGAGGTGCACATGAAGAGGTGGATGCGTGGGAAAGATGCAGCAGCGGCCCACTGCAAACCATCGCGAACGTTACCTTCGCACCCGTGGAGCGCGCGGCTGATAAGCTGTTCCTGGGGGTGACAGTATCGACATTAGAACCTTAGAAGGTCTTCTATTGTTCGATATTTTCCCCATTGCCAATAGGCTACTAATATTGGTTTGCGGGCAGATTTGTGCGCCTCCGTTGTGCAGTGCATGACGTCACCAGCGGAAGATCGCCACGATCGTTTCCGCCCTCTTCTCCCTCCCCATAAATCTGTCCTGTGGTCGATTCAAATCGCCATGAGCGTCGCGTTCCCGAATGCGACGCTCGGGACTCTCACAAGACGCTGTTAACTGGCGGTCGCCAGCCACGGGGTTGGCGACGAGAAGGCTCCGTGAGGTACGCTGCTTTTTTGTGGCTGAGGGCGGGAGGCAGGTGAGCGTTCTCACTCGTTTTCTCCCCTTGCGAAGGCTGATGCGCTGGGCGCCGCGCCCCACGAGCAGCACGGCGATGAAACAAGCGGCAGTTTCAAGATGCGCTCGACGGCAGCACTAAGACGGTGTTCATGTACGTATTATTGCGGCAACTCGTACGAGACGCAAATTGGCGGTTGACACTGATTGCTTTTCCTGTTGTGTGTCTACCAGCGCCTGCGTGAGCAATGACCGGCGCCAGTGCGCCGAGACTAAAAGCACGCTCGTTCACGCGGCGAATGCAAAACGAATCAAGAACGCGGTCGCGCTGCCCGTGGAGCTCTTGGGGAGCGAAGAGGAGCAAGTCGAGCGACCGGACCGCAGTGACGACTAGTGGCCGTGCTGGCGTCCGTGGATCTGGCTGGATCCGGACGCCTCTCGGCGGCGGGAGCGACCGGTGGGCCGCGCCGAGAGGGCGACGATATCAGCACGTCGCTGGTGGCGCTTGCGCTGACGCGGGCGAACAAGACCGCAGCGGACGAAGCGCGTTTTGCCAGCTTGCGCGATTGCGTGCCCACGCGACTGCTTGAACATACAAGCAGTCGCGTGCGCACACCATCGTGGAAGCTGACAAAAAGGCCCTTCGTCCGCTGCGGCCTTGATCGTGCGCGCAGCGGCGTGGTGATGTCGCCGCCCTCTCGACGTTGCTCACCGGTCGCCCCCGTCGTCGAGAGGTGCTCGCATTGCGGCGCAAGGCCCCGAGCAGCGAGACCTTGGTGACGTGTGCGACGTTGCCACGGAGGAGTGGCTCGGCTGTGTGGGCGATGAAAGCGATACCTTCGGAGAATAGGACGATATGAACACATTCAGAATGTGTAGTTTCCATTACCAATACCGGTACCATCAAGCGTTTACGCTGTTGTGAAACCATACAAGTCCGTGTCCAGGATACCATACAACACGGCCTTGAGATCCTTTTTCTTCGCATACCGGGGCAGATCCAGGCGGTTGAAGCACGCGTGGCTGTGAATATACTCGCCGCCTTCCGCCATGTCCACGCCCTTGAGCGTGAACGGACACAGACGGCCGTCGTAGCTCGTCAGAGCCGCGAACCCTGCGAGCGGCACGCGAGACGACCCTGTAGAGAACAGCAACAGCCGTCTTCGGTATTCGTTCGGCATATCACGAAGGATCTCCCAGAACCAGCCTCGCACGGGATGCTCCACAAGGTCTTCCGTGTATTTGGCGTTGCGCTCCCAGTCGTCGACGTCGATCTCGTCGGAGCCAGACAGCACAAAGTCCAACTCTTCCGCGTCAAACATCATGAGCAGCTCCGGCGGCATCACCTCGTACAAGCCCTTGAGGAACGCGAAGAGCTGCTGCTGGACACTGCCAAATAGCAGGTACTTGAACTTGAGGTCCACGTACTCGCGTTTGTTGACGTCCGTGACGTCCACTTGAGCTCCACCAGGAACCAGCTCCTCCACGATCATCTCGCCGCTAGCGGTCTGTTCGGTGACTGTGAAGTCCAGTCCCAGCGTGTCGACGTTGTCGTTCTCTAGCAGCCACGTGAGACTCTTGAACGCCTCTGGGTCAAAATACTCGAGATCGCTGAACGTGACCGGCTGGCCGACGATGATCTTGAGCAGCGGCAGCGCCAAGTGGAAGCCAGTGACGTTGCCCTCGAGCAGCATACGTCCAAGCAGGCGACCCGTGGCGAAGAAATGCGCCAAGTGGTGCTCACCAATGTCCTGCTGCGACGTCGGGCTTAGGTAAAACGATCGGTCACGCGAGTCGACGCAGCGGAAGATCCCCGCGGAGGGAGCCACGATCTGCTCATTCACGAGCACGAGCCACTCGCGGTAGACGCCGCCGGCGTCGATGCCCTGCTCGCCCACAAAGTTCATACGGACCGGACACCGAGCGCAGCGCGCCGGCGTGGCTGCGAGCGCCAATAGCGAATCGGCCAGCAGTGTCTTGCGGCGGATCTTGAACTTGAGGAACGACTGCTCCGACAGCATCATCACCGTCGACGCGCGCGTCACGAACTCGGCCAGTTTAGCTGGGAAATTGAGCTGCGTGGTCGCAACCAGCACCTTTGGTTCTTCACTGAACTGCGGCATCGCGCGCAGAACAATCGCCGGTCGCAGCGGATCTGCCGTTGCCGCGTCGGCAACCTGCATCGGGTGAGAGGAAATCTCGCCCTCGAGACGCTCGCTCGTGGCGTCCAGCGGAAGCAGTTCGAGTTTCGGCTTTGGTGTGTGCTGTTGGCTCTCGGTATCCTGGCCATCCGTACTGGTTTGTGTAGTAGCAGCGTCTACAGCGGACGCGCGAGTCGTGGCTTCGCTTTCCCCGGCATCGTTGATAGCGATTGCGACGTGGGACTCCTCGACGGGTTCGGTCTCGGGCTGACCTTGTGGCCCTGGCTTCGTCGAGGAGTCTTCTGAGTCTTGATCTGCTGCCGCATCTTTGGCGTCCTCAGCAGCCACGAGTGGGTCGCCGTGGAACTGCAGTACGAAGCCGCGCTCGGGCGCCGCGCTGGGGTGGTGAACCCACACGAGTCGGCCTTGCGCATCCAGTCGGCGCGCCCACTCCTTGCGCTTCCTGCAAGCATTGCAGCGTCCATTCCATCAGCCAGACCGTCCTCCTCCATCCAGAAGCCCCCTCAAACGTACAGTGCGCGCGCGCGGCGGCGGTTGTTGTTGCTGGCCGAGGCGAGCTGCTGCCGCACGAGCAGCTTGTCCTTGCGCTTGCCCGCGAGCGCCTTGCTCTTCTTCTTGCCCGTGCCCGTGGCTCCGCCGGCCGTCGCAGGGTCCGTCACGGGCGCACCGCAGAGCGTGCAGAAGATGTTGCGCTTGAGGTTCTCGAACGCGCACGCATCGCACACGCTGAAGCCGTCCTGCGCGTCGCTAGAGAGGCAAAACACGCACAGAGAGAACAGACGGTCAGTCAGGAGGTGAGACCGTGGCACATGTAAAGACACACAAACGCACCGCAGCGCCGCGTCGAGCCGCAGGTCGATCGCACTGCCCGATAGGCGGGAGACGAGAGAGACAACAGATCCGGTTAGCTCTAGCATGTGCTCAAAAAGGCTCGAAGTGGCTCACCTCGGGTGGAGCGGCTGGTGGAGCGCGAGCCAGCGGTGCGTGCGCTTGGACTGGCGGCAGTTGTCCACCATGGCGTAGCAGAAGAAGAGCAGCGTGGCCACGAGGATGGCGCCGACCACCGCGATGGTTGTCGGGTCGCGCATGTTGAGCTCCATGGCGGCGCGGAAGAGGCTCTTCACGCACGTGGGACGCTTATTCCCGAATGACGGAGGAGGAGATTCCCAAAAGCGTCAAATTCGGAAGCATTCTTCGAAGGGGGCAGCAGTTCCCATCACTGAAGCGACCAAATGGCGAAACGTATATGGAGGGTATTTAATTTATGCAATACGTTTAATTCTTCTTTACATCTGCATGTGGGTATTTAATATATTATGTATATCAATAGATTATTGTTTACAAGTCTCTACATTGGAGCAATTGTTAATTTGTGGTCGTTTTCTGGCTGGTCCATCATCCTGTCGAACCCATCGGCCGTCAGCCCATCAACACAAGTTCCAGTGGCGAACGACCACTGGAACTCTCATCTTCAACTGGAGAGAGAGACAGAGTTCCAGAAGATACTTTGACATCCATGCACACAAACAACTCAACATCCATTTACGCGACGGTGAAGCCCTGGCTTTCGTCCAGCAGGATGGCCTCGAGCATGCGGCGGAGCTGGTCCTTGGCGCGGTAGAGCGGCAGGTCCAGCAGGTTGAAGCACGCGTGGCTGCGGATGTACGCCTCGCGCTTGAGCGGCACGCCCTTGAGCGTGAACGGGCAGAGCCGCCCGTCGTAGCTGGTCAGCGCCGAGAAGCCCGCGAGCGGCACGCGGGACGCGCCCGTCGCGAACTGGAGCAGTCGGCGACGCTGGACGTGCGTCATGTCGCGCACGAGCTCCCAGAACCACGTGCGTACCGGGTGCTCCATGAGTTCGGCCGTGAACTTGGTGTGCTTCTCCCAGTCGTCCACGTCGATCTCGTCCGAGCCCGCCAGCATGTAGTCGAGCTCTTCGGCGTCAAAGAACCGCAGCAATTCCATGGGCACGACCTCGTGGATGCCGCGCAGGAAGGCGAAGAGCTGCGGCGAGACGCTCTCGAATAGCACGTACTTGAGTTTGCGGTCCACAAAATCGTGTTTGTTGGCATCGGTGACGTCGATCGTCGCGCCGCCCGGTATTAGCTCCACGACCTTAGATTCTCCATTCGGCAGCTGCTCCGCGGTCGTGAAGTTGAGTCCGAGCGCGTCAACGCCGTCGTTTTCCAGCAGCCACTTGAGGTTCTTGTGGGTTTCGGGGTCGAAGAATTCGAGGTCGTCGAATGACACGGGCTGCCCGAGGATCATCTTGAGCAGAGGCAGCGCCAAGTGGAGGCCTGTGACGTGCCCTTCGAGCAGAGCGCGCCCGAGCCAGCGCCCGGCGGACAAAAAATACACCAAGTGCTCGTCGCCCCGTACGTCGCGCGAGTGGGCGTTCAGGAAGAGCGTCTGGCTTGCGTGGTCCACGCACGTGAAGACACCAGCTTCTGGGGCGACGATCGCGTCTTGAAAGAGCAAGAACCACTCGCGGTACACACCACCGGCGTCGATGCCCTCTTCGTCCAAGAACTTGAGGCGCATGTTACAGCCCAGAACGTGCGGGGGAAGCGCTGCGAGCAGCACAATGGACTCCTGGAAGAGTTCGCCGCGCTGGATCTTGAGGCTCAGGCGACCGCTCTCGTGCTGGATCGTCGTCGCGTGGGCAACGAACGCCGCGAGTCGCTCTGGGAACGGGATGTTGCCCATGATCGCCACGTCCGCCATACGGGGGTAACCCGTAGCCGGCTCGTAGGGCTCGTCACCACATACCACGGGCTTGGTCGGGTCGGCGCACGACGCGAGCGTGAGCTCCATCTCGTGGGCCGCGACGTGGCGCTCCAGCTTGGCGTTGGCCTTGGCGAAGCTCTCAAACTCAAAGTGGCTCTTGTCGGCAGCCGGAGCGGCCAGCGAGGGTGTCCCTCCATGATCGTCCTCGTGCTCCACTTCCATGCACACCGTGTCTCCATCGGTCTGTGGCTCCTGGATGTCGATCGCCACAGCCGGCGGCTCTTGAACTGGCGCGAGCTTTTGCTTACGCCGAAACGCCACCACATACGCAGGACTCTCCAGGCTGCCGTCCGCCGCGGGGTCGCGCGAGCGCCGCCAGTGGAAACTGCCGTTCGCATCGCGCGTTCGCGCCCAGTCGCGTCGAGTGCTGCACAACAGGATTTGAAGCATCATTGGGGAGGTCAGTTGCGAGTTATTACGATGGGCACACACACGAGAACAATCCCGACGTACCGGGCGCGGCGCTGGCGCAACGGCACGACGGGCTCGCTCATGAGTGGCCGCGTCGCCGTCGCCTCTCCGTCGAGCTCGCTTTGCTCTTCCGTCGGCAGCGCCTCCACGGGCGACCCGCACAGCACGCAGAAGATGCGGTAGTGCGCGTTGTCGACGCCGCACGTCGCGCAGACGTTGTACCGCTCGTCCACGTCCCTACATAGCGAACAGTTCATCATCAGCCACTTTCGCGAACGGATCCACGCCGGTCAGTTAGCAGATCTGTCTGTTACGTACCGCATCGCGGCCTCGAGGCGCGCGTTCCTCGCGCTATAATGACACACCACCACAGCAAATGTCGGTCAATGTCCACACCCAGTGGGCGCCAGGGAGAGAGAGAGCGAACACGCACTTGTCGCCGAGCGGCACGTGGTTGTTGATCCAGGCGTCCGTGCGGCGCATGAACTTCATGACGTAGAGGATGCCCCAGAAGGCCCCGGCGACCGCGAGTACCGCGACTGCGAGCAGCCCGATCTGCCACGGATCCGCCATGGCAGCGCGCGAGGCGAACTCTGTCGATTAATCTCTGGACAGCGGCGCCAGGAGAAAACTCCACCAAACTCAAAACAGGGGACGGGCGAGGCGCGCACATTTTGATTCGGCAGAACAGGGGACGCCAGCGTGGTCCGTAATCACAGCGAGCTGACGTCTCGTGACAGCGAGAGCAACAGCAGCGGAAGAGCGAAGAATGGGGAAGAGGATGTGCGGTCCTCTGGGTGTGAATCATTCTCATTCGATATTTTTTGGGTTGCCGATTTCCGGATATTGTTCAAGTTTATGCTATCAATATATGCAATATTTGGAAAGACGCGAGTTCCAGGAAGGAAATGGAACTTCCAGGTAGAGTCACCAACAACTGGAAAAAGGAACCCCGCGTCGTGTCGTTCGCTCGATGGAATCAGAAAAGCCTCGCCAACGCCGTGACTCTACTGGTCGTTTTGTGCCGGGAGGGAGCAGCTGCAGAGGAATCCGCGCGCTCTGGTTTTTGCTATCCAAGCCAAGACTCTTTGAGCGGCGTCCTCGCAGGCGCGGCTGACTTGGATGCGACTAGAGAAGCCTCGGCAGCATAATGCAAGATCGCAACTGGACGGTTTCGGGACTGCAACCTCAGTGGATCCATTCTGCGCGGCCGTGGATCCATTCGTTTGGAGCGCTTGGTGCCTTTGGACTGGACTGATCACCTCGGGCGGTCGCTTTTTAGGCCTCTCGCTGGAAGGTTGAAGTTGACGGAAGCAGTCGCCACCCTTTCTTTCCAGGACCGCGCTGACGAGTTCCAGGGAACGGACTTCCAGTTGGGACCCACCCAGTAAATCAAAGAAAGCCTACAGTGGCGCCCATCTCCCTCCAGGAGGCATTGGTTCAGCACTCGAACCCCATACCATAAAAGTATACCCTGTACCGTATGTATTAGGTGTTATTCATACACTTTTGAGGGATACCCTGGATGCCGCCCTGGCGTTCCTGGAACTGGAAGACCACGCATCATCATGCCGTGCGCGCCATGGCCGCGCCGGGCAGGCGCCTCGTCCCCCTTCCCGACTGAGAGACTGAGAGGGAGGGTCTGGTTTTCACCTGCGGATTGGATTGCACGAACAGGAAGGCGCGGCCGACGGGCGACGCGAGCACGAGAGAGAGAGAGAACGCCGCACCGACAAGGCCGCCGTCGCCCACACATACATACACACTGAGCCTTCTCCCCCTGGCCCCCGCTCGGCGTCATGGCCGTGAGTGACTCGCAGACCATGCTCTTCGCGGTCTTCATCGTGGCCGCGCTCGTGGGCTCCTGCGCCTGCCTGCTCAGCAACTTTATCCAGATGAACCGCACGCACAAGTGGTACACGCTCCACATGCCGCTGCTCCCCAAGTACGTCGCTCATGTCGGAGGTTTGTTTCATATTCTTATTCGCTCATGTGCGTGGCTGTTCTTTTCGTGGTCGACAGTTCGGACAATCTGCGGCTAGACGCGGCGCTGCGGGACGCGGAAGAAGGATTCAACGTGTGCCTCGCGTGTGGCTTTGAGAACCTCAAGCGCAACATCTTCTGCACGATCTGCGGCACGCCGATCGAGTGCCCGGACGACGGCTCGAAGAAGAAGAAGAAGCCCAAGGACAAGCTCCACGAGGAGCGCCAGCGCACGTCGGCGACGCTCAACCGCCGCCGCCAGGCGCGCGCGCTCAAGCGCAAGGAGTGGATCCGCAAGGTCGATGTGGAGGGCAAGCTCTTCTGGTACCGCGACGCCAGCATCGGCACGGAGACGCAGTTCCCCGGCTACGTGCTCAACTACGTCGGTGACCCACCGGCTAGGGTTGTGGAGGAGAACGAAGAATCGCCAGCGGAGCCCAAACAGGAGCAGGTCAGCCCGTCGCCATCGCAGCCGGAGGCCGAGCCCCAGGAGGCCACCCCGGCGGCTGGGGCCACGTTCACAGACACAGAGGAGATCATCGTCACGGTCGAGTCGGTGCCCAGCACAGACGGTCGACTGACCCGCAACTCGACCTCGATCTCCACGTCGCCCCGACGAAGCAGCGTCGCAACGTCGGCGGTCACTGAGCCACAGGAAACCCGGGAGGAGCGGCGGTCGGTTGTCGCCGAACAAGATCCAGCGACCAACAGTACCACTGCTGATGGTGAAACTCGCCCTGTCCCCAACCAACGGCCGCTCAAGCTCAACACCCTCGAAGAAATGAACCGCCAGCTTGCAAATGAGATCGTGACTCGGCCGATGAAATTGATCGAGTCCACGGAGGCTGACCCGGCGCGCGCCGCGCTTGTCGACAGTGCTGACACTGACCTGCGCGAGGATCCGAAGGTGCTCGTCGATCACTCGTCCCTCGACTTCCCCACCAAGATCGCCGAGTTCGTGACACGCACCTCTACGGTGCTGGTGCCGTCGGAGCAGTCCTTCCTCAAGGTCAAGATCCGCCGCGATGAGCTGCTTCTAGACTCAATCGAGACGTTGGCGGCCACTCCTGAAAAGTTTTCGCGGTGTGCGATCCGCATGTCGTTCATCGGCGAGCAGGGCATCGACGCCGGAGGCGTCTATCGCGAGTGGCTCGTACTCATCAGCGAGCAGCTTGTTGCGGAGAAGACGGGCATTTTCAAGTGTGTGGATCCCAACGATCGCACGTTCTACTTGAATCCGATGTCCAAGCATGACATTGGCGAGGACCACTTGGCGCACTTCTTCGCGACCGGTCGGCTGCTGGGACGTGTGCTGCTCGAGGGCAACGTGACGGGCTTTCACTTGGCATTGCCGCTGCTCAAGATCATTGTGGGCCAGCCTGTCACGTTCAGCGACCTTGAATACTTTGATCCGGATGCATACAAGAGTATGCTGTGGATGCTGGACAACGACGGTGTGGAGCAGCTCGGCCTGGACTTCACGGTCACCGAGCGCACCGCCAAGGGGGAGTCGATCGTAGTCGAGCTCATCCCCGGCGGCCGGAACATCGATGTCGACGACAACAACAAATTCGAATACGTGGACTGCAAACTCAAGTACTTGCTGTTTGACAGCGTCCGGCACCAGCTCTTCGCGTTCCTGAAGGGCTTCTACGAAGTAATGCCGCCCGAGATGTTGATGATGTTTGACGCCGAGGAACTGGACTATGTGTTGTCTGGATCCGACGAGATTGACGTGGACGACTGGGAGCGGAACTCCAAGTACACAGCCGACCTGATCGAGCACCCCGTGCGCGAGTGGTTCTGGGACCTCGTGCGGGAGATGCCGAACGAGTACCGAAGACGGTTACTGCTATTTTCGACGGGCTCCTCGCGTGTGCCGCTCGCTGGCTTCATGGCGCTCACGAGCTACGACGGACGACTCTGTCCCTTCACGCTCAAGGGCGTGGACAAGAGCGACGAGGGCGGCTACATCCGCAGCCACGCGTGCTTCAACCGCCTGGACTTGCCGCGCTACGGCAACAAGAACGAGCTCAAGTCGGTACTGTACGCCGTACTGAGCACCGAGATGTACGGCTTCACAACAGACTAAAACACATACCACCGCGTGACGATCGTGAATGTGCGTCGTACGTGTCCACAACCCGGGAACTTTGTAATATAATGTCAATTATTCCGTCTTCCAGCCCTGCCACCGTCAACACCACCCCAGGATGTCGGCGTTAGCGTGTGGTACTCCCCGTGGGCAGGCTTGTAAACTCCGCCTCCAACAGATGCGCGTTGACGGGACGGTGCGCTTTCATGGGTTTGTGCTCTTGACATGGCTTCATTGATCTCGACACTGGAAGTTATCTCCAGGTTCTGAACTCTGGAACAAGGATAGTTCCAGTCCAGAAAACAAGGAACGGAACAAGCTCCAGTTCCAGGAGAGCATCCTCCTCATTGCTCAACAGCAAAAGGGTGGGATGTCCAGACTGGAGACCTGGCGCCATGTGCCTCTCCACAAGACCGGCGCCTTCGCGGGCATTCGGCAAGGCTTCTGCGGGCCGCCTTCGCGCTCCTCACACCGATTAATACCCGTGCCCACCGCCCAACACGAGCGCCATGGTGCAGAGCACGGCGGAGCTCATCGGCGTGACCGCAGGGGTCATCGTCGCACTCTATGGGCTCGGGTTCCTGATCGTGCGGCGCTTCTACAATGCCACCGGGCCCGGCACGTTCTTCCCGCATATGCGCCCACTGCTGCCGGGCGAGCCGTCGGCCGTGCGATTACGTCTCGATGCAGCGCTGCGGTGCGTGGGCGGCTTTGTCTCTTTGATATATCTAGGCGAAGGTCTCACATGGAATGCTGCGCCGCAGGGACGCCGAGGAAGGCTTCAACGCGTGCGCGGCGTGCGGCTTCGAGAACCTCAAGCGCAACATCTTTTGCTCGCTGTGCGGTTCGCTTGTGGACGACGTGGCGCGTACAACCAGCGCGGAGGCCAAGGACAAGCACCACACGCAGCAGCAGCTGGCCTCGGCCAGCGAGAACCACCGACGCAAGGCCCGAGCGCTGTACGTGGACTCTTCTCGGAGCGGAGGAGGATACCCCTGGAAGCTGACGTTTGTGTTGTTGTGTGGTTGCTGCCTATTGAATAGGAAACGCAAGGAGTGGACGCGTAGTGTCGACGTGGAGGGCAAGCTGTTCTGGTTCCGTGATAGCGTTCTCAGCGCAGCGAGACACCGACGAGACCAAGGATACGTGGTCCAGTTTGTCGGCGAACCGCTTGTCGCTTCCACTCCAGAAGATGAGCCGATCAACACGTCAGATCGCCAGCCGCAACCGGAGGACGAACCACTACTGAATGAGACAGCCAGCGCTGCTGTCGTGAACGATGAGGCTTTGCAAGTGTCACCGAAGGATCATCCTCGGGAGTCGGTCATCGAGGTCGAAGACGACGAGACTCGTAACGAAGAGGAGACGGCAGCTGCCGAGGTGCCTCGCAAGCCTCGTATAAAGCTTCTTTCTCTCGAGGCGACACACAAGATCTTGGAAGACGAGATGGCGTCTCGGCCTCTCACGCTCATTGACTCTTCGGCGGCGGATCCTGCACACCCGGCCGTCGTCATCACGGCCGATTCGGTTTTTGCAGAAGACGCCAAGACGCTGGTGAGCAACGCCAAGCTGGACTTCCCCTCCAAAATGGCCGAGTTTGTGACGCGCACGTCGAAGGCTGTTACGGTGGCACAGCAGTCGTTTCTCAAGGTCAGTGTCAATCGAGGTACGCTGCTTCGCGACTCAATTGAAGCTCTTGCGGCGACACCAGCAGCGTGCTCCCGTTGTCCCGTACGCATGGTGTTCATCGGCGAGCAGGGCGTCGACGCCGGCGGCGTCTACCGCGAGTGGCTTGAGCTGATTACCCAGCAGCTCGTGACCCCTTCTGCTGGCAATTTCAAATGTGTTGACCCCAACGATCGCACGTTTTACCTGAACCCGACGTCACTACAAGACATTGGTGAACACCACTTGGCGCATTTTTTCGCTACGGGTCGCCTGCTTGGACGTATGCTGCTCGAGGGCAACGTCACTGGCTTCCACTTGGCGCTGCCGCTGCTCAAGATCATCGTCGGCCAGCCGGTCACGTTCAGCGATCTCGAGAATTTTGACCCAGAGGCGTTCAAGAGCCTTTCGTGGCTGCTGGGGAACGACGGTGTCGATACACTTGGACTGGACTTCACAGTTACCGAGCAGACCGCTAGCGGCGAGATGATCGTGGTGGAGCTCGTCCCCGGTGGAGCTCAAGTGGATGTCACGGACGCCAATAAGCGCGAGTACGTCGACCTCAAGTTCAAGTACCTGCTATTTGGTAGTGTCCAGCAGCAGCTTTTTGCATTCCTCAAGGGCTTGTACGAGGTGATGCCGCCGGAGCTGCTCATGATGTTTGACGCGGAAGAGTTGGACTTTGTGCTGTCTGGCTCCGACGAGATCGACGTCGACGACTGGGAGCGCAACGCGAGAGCCTCAGTCGATCTACTTGAGCACCCTGTGCTCGGCTGGTTTTGGGGCCTCGTGCGTGAGATGCCGAACGAGTACCGAAGACGTTTGCTCTTCTTCTCGACGGGTTCGACCCGTGTGCCGCTAGCCGGGTTCGCGGCTTTGACGAGCTACGACGGACGCCTCTGTCCGTTTACTCTGAAGGGCGTTAGTGTCGACTACGAAGGAGGATACATCCGCAGCCACGCGTGTTTCAACCAACTCGATCTACCGCGATTCTACAAGAGGAACGAGCTGAAGGCTGTCCTCTACGCCGCGCTGGACACGGATCTGTACGGCTTCACTTCCGCATAAAACCCGTCCAGCGTGCTAGACTGGAGGGTAGCCGCAAGGAATATACGTCTGACTGTTTTGTCTTGCACTGGTATTGAGGCGTGAACAGCATTGTGCGGAGGTATCCTACGATCAACAATGAACTGATTGCTAGCGTGGCACACAAGCATCGGGCTGGACGCTTCGAATGCCTTGTCACCGACTAAGGAAGGCCAAAATCGTCTTGGCCGGAATGCATGCTCGCGGAGAAACGAGAGCGAACGTCGAATGGTGCAGGGCATCCTCGTCACTCTGCGTCCACAGAGTTGCGCTTTCGGGCGGGGTTTGATGTTAGCGTGATACGCTTGGGCTGAGCAAAGTGAACCGTCGTGTTAATGCGCGTGTCAATACAGGCCGGAGGTACGTAAGAGTGACCGCACCTTTTGTGTTGAGCCTCCGAACACTGGTTTGAGGTATCGCTCGTCAACCTACTCTCGAGTTTGAGAAATAGATAGAAAGACCAGTTAGATCAGACACGTAGTACGAGAGATAATTGTGATCAGGATTTCGCACCTTTCCCCAGAAAGAGTGCAAGCCCGTTGATCGTCTTCGAACGTCAAAGTGACGGCGCATCGACCCATCACGATCATCGTCGCTTCCGAAAGTGGTTGAGTGATTAACCGCGTGATCACAGATCTGTGAGTGACACCAAAACGTAAGTGGATGTGTGTGACTTGTTGAAGATCCACAGCCTTCGCACCTCTTCGCCGAGGAGTCCATTGTCTTCGTCATCCTCATCAGGCACCTGATCTACCGAATCGCCGTCTCGCTGCCGCACACAAACGCATCGCCAGATGAGTTACCGCCACCGAACGACGAAAGCAATGTGCCGGGGAAGCAAAAACGACAGATCGCACTTTGAGCTGTGTATACGTGAGTAGAGGTTCCGTCAATCCGCCGCACACCAATGTCGTGAACACGACAACTGCGAGGGCAAATGGATATATCAGTGCACTCTTATGCTCGACCAGGAGGTTAGTTTGTCAACAAAGCACCCTTACCTGAGAGCGTCGTGGTCACATAGACGTCTTGATTCGGCCCCGGCATGTTCCTACGAGTGAGGGATAATTGTTATCCTCACCATCACGCTACCACCCGTACTCAAGGACAACGTACTGTGAGAGGGCGAACGCGATAGCACCGCGTAAACCGGCAAACCACATCACGACCTGCATTTTCATTGGGATCTTCGTCGTGCGCCTACGAAGGTGGGCACAGTATGTCAGCTCCCTCTCCATCCGTGTACCATCGGCTGCTAGAAACGAACCCGAGATTGGCGATCCAGCTGAATGGGAACGTATTGAACAACCGCGAGACAAGGCAGAAGACGATGGCGAGAATGATGAACGTCAGGTCCCACCGACCAAACTGACCCGCGCAGAAGCCCATGCCCATGTAGACGAAGACGAAGAACTCGGCCGTGAGCGCAAAGCTCTTGAAGATGTGCTCGGCTGTGACTTGCGACTCTTTGGAGAGGTTGTAAGAGTTGTAGTGCGCCATCGTGATACCGCAGAAAAAGAGCGACATGATGCCGGAAAGCTTCATCACTTCGGCGAGCGCGTAGGATCCATACGCATACAGGAACAGGAGTGTGATCTCGTACGCCGGGTAGCCTTTGATGTTGGTGTTCTTGCCCATGAACGAGCAGGCGAGGCTATTGTGCAAGCCAGACGTTAGTGTTTGCCCTCGGCGGCGGGAAGCGTTGCTCATGGTTTACCTACCCAGTAAAAACTCCACATGCGACCGAGCCCAGAGAGATGATAACGAACTCGACCATGAGTCCAGCGATCGCGCCGGATGTGAACTCGCTCTGCGACTCGTAAAACTTGAGGAACGTGTTGAACAGCACGATCGCGACCGCATCATTGAGCACACTCTCGCCAAACACGATGCTGTACAGCAATGGGTCCAGGTTCAACTCTGGGTTGCCCAAGATCGACAGCGTCGCAACGGGGTCCACCGCTGATATTAGCGCGCCGAAGAGCAGCGCCTCGAGCGGTGAGCTCGTGTCGATCTGGATCCAGCCGCACTGGCCGGCGTAGAACGTGAGGAACCCGATGAGGAACGTCGAGACCATCGTTCCCAAGACTGCAAACAGCAAGATCGTACTGGAGTATAAACACACACACACACAGTCATCAGACACGGTACGAATAGGTGGAGAACTGAACGGTTCTGGGGCGCGCACTTGAAGTTGCCGAAGAATCGTTTCTGAGAACATCGAGGGCGTGAGCGCGTGGCACTCTTTCCCGACATGAAGCCCAATCCAAACGCACCCGATGAAGAGAATACCCGGCTTCGAAGATGATCGGCGGGAGCAGTAAGAAGTAGAACAGGATTTTCTACGACAGCTTGCACAGCAGGTCAGCGACTTGGGCCCGGGTGAGTGGCGGTTGGAAACCAGTCGCGCCGCACATTGAACCGGAGGAACTCCATCTCTTTTCGGCTCGGATAGAACAGCCGCGCGCTGTTTTGTTTACACACGCAGACACAAAGGCACGGCATGAGTTTGCTGGATCGCACAAGCAGACCATCACAGTCTACATAAAAAGGCATCGGTGGACCCACCAGGCGCCGACGATCAGTCCCAGCAGGATGGCGGCGCCCGACTCGGGCAGGTAGTAGAACTTGTACTCCTTGATCATGTACGCGCAGACGATGCAGAGCCCCAGGATGATCACCTGCGCATCAGCCCACACCACACAGACGTGCAGTCAGTACCCCGCTCCAATTGGTACCCACACGGGTGTATGCGCGCGTGTTCCGTACGAAGAGCAGCGTGTTGAGCGCGCCGAACTCGTGGAGGCCCTCGCCGGCGGAGCGCTCTGCGCCACACACACAGAGACACACACAGAGAAAGAGACACACATGCGCGTTAGACTCCAGTGTGCATAGCCGACGCGTGGAGGAGGATCACGCGGTGCGCTTTAGACCGCAGCGCCGCACCGGTGAGCTGCATGGCGCCTGTTCTTCTCCCTCCTGCAGATTTGACGATGGCACATTCGAACGGAACTATCGGCCACGTGTTGCCTACATTAGCCCAAGTACTTAGTACAGGAAACGAAGGCCCTACTATAGTTCCAAACTATCCTATTTCAGTTCCTCTTGTTCGTGCCCTTCTTGCCGCTCGTAGGCGCGGCGCCGCGCACGGCCTCGGAGGTCGCCACGGCCGCCGCGCAGCTCTCCTTCTCCACTGGCCCCTGCTGAGCGGCCTCCTTGCCCTTGCCCTTCTTGCGGGAGTTGCGGCACGGCAAGCCGCCCGCCGCAGGCTTGGTCGTCGCGCTGGGGTCGTCGACCACTGGAGCCACTGCCACTTCAACTTGCAGCGCCGGCGCGTCCTGCGCAACCGCCTTCTTGTTCTTCTTCTTCTTATCAGTAGGACTCGGCGGCGCCGGTGCAGGTACTGGCACCGGCGGGGCGGCCACCTCGACGGGCTTGGTCGGGGTCGCCGCCGCTATGGGGCTCATGATCGCCGACGAGAAGCTCGCGCTCTCGTGGTCCGAGTCGCGCGGGCTCATGTCGGACGTGCGCAGCATGGCGTGGCTATCGCGGCGCGGCGGTTCTGGCGAGGCGTCCTGTTGCCCGCTGCTGCTGTGCTTGTCACTGCTGTCCTTGCGCGGCGCCTTGGTCGGGCTGTGCTTGCGCGGGCTGTGGTCCTGCTCATTCCCAGCAACCACGTGAGCAATGTGATCTAGTCAAGCGTCCATTCACAGGCTCACGCACCAAGTCCTCGCAGTGCTCGTCGAACTCGAGGAATTTCTGTGTGTCGAAGCGAACGCACGGTGTCAGTACGACTAGATCTTACGTTGGAGTACGGCGAGACGCCGTACCCTACCTTGAGGTGCTGCTCGCTGTGGTCCTGGAAGAACTCGGTGGCGCCCTCGATCGCGCACACGCGCGTGACGAACGTGTCGAGCAGCAACCGGCGGTGGTCGAGAAAGTCCTGGTCGAGCGACCACCAGCCAAAGAGCGAGCGGATCGCGTCGCGCTGCGTTTTGTGGAACGGCACATCGGCCATCTTCTCCGCGCCGAGAGACAGCTTGAGAGCCCTGTCTCCACCACACGCCATTGTGAGTCATCATGTACGATTCCTACCGCTCGAGAGAAGGGGAAATGATCCTAACGCACTCGTTGAGCTGGTCAAACTCGGAGAAGCGGTGCCAGACGTTCCACTCTTTGTTTAGGCGCCGGTCGGCCACGCGGCTGAAGAGCGAGACGTGGCAAGTTACCATGTACTCCTAAGATACCCACAGCCATCAAAGCGTCCATGTCGTCAGCGGCGTCCCCACCAAAGAGTCCTAGTACCACACACATTCGTACCGCGTGTTTGCCGTCGCTGTGGAGACGCACTTGCGTCACGCGCGCCTCGAACCAGAACGGCGGTAGTGGGTTAGGGCAGCTCCCCGCGGCCGCCGCGCGCGGTGACAGCGCGCCAGTAAAGATCGGCGGGTGCGGGCCGTCCTTGGCGGCCTGGAGCAGACACTTCATCCACTTCTTCTTGGTGTCGTCGTCGGGCGCCGCGAGGAACACGAGCACCTCGTGGCCGCAGCTCGTGACCTCGTGCGCATAGAAGCAGTGCGGCGTCTCGTCCACGTTCGGCGCGTGGTCGTGCTTGCGGTCCCCGGGCACGGGCGTCGCGACGTCCGCGTCCTTGAGGTGGAGCTTCCACTTGATCTCGGCCAGCGAGCGGTCCGTGAAGCCCAGCAGCTGCGCCGAGATGTCGTCGAACTTGACAAAGTCGGTCTGCCACGGTCGCTTGCCGCCGCTCTCCGACACGTGCACCGCGAGTAAGAAGCCCTCCATCTTGAACCCAGAAGCTGGATCGAGTCGAGGGGTTTTGTGGAAGATCGGAACTGCGGATGTGTGTTTGTTCGAGTGGCGCGACCGTCGGACGGGAGGGCGGGGGTGGAGGCGACAGCAACGGACGGATGGCGAGTATCTTTATTTGGAGGAAAAACAGAGAAAAAAAGAACCTCAGTGCGAGTGGATCGAGTCGCGTGATTTGTATACGAAGGAGCCGACGTCGAGCCCGAGCGCGTCGACGCCGCTGAGCGCTTCCATTGGGGCGGTCGTTGGGCGCGGGCTGCCGTTTGTCAGTAGTGGCGTAGGAAGAGAGGCGTCCATATCAACGGGCGTTTTGGGACTCGGGGAGGATGTGGATCCGCTGACCGACGGACGGTGCCGGTGCGAGGAGCTGCTACTCGGAGGCGGAGGATGCAACGGTACCCGCGCACCAAGCCGCTTGGAAATCATGGGGAAGATGCTGGGGTGGGAGCGGATGTAGTCGGCCGGCGTTCGGCCTCGGACGTTCTAGGTTGGCCATGGAGTAAACTGTACTCGTCAGCCGTGGGACAACATGAGCGGCTACCTCTGAATGCGTGCGACTACTGTACCTTGGCCGTCCAAGCACCCACGAGCGCGCTGTGGTCCAGCGAGTCGAGGGCTAGCGATATTTGCAGCAGAAACGAGCCGTGGCTGTGGCGTGCCGCCCAGTGGAACACATTGTCGCCCTGCAAACACGCAGAGACGGCGTCGACATCAATGACAGCTTCTCCAGAAAAAGGACTGCCTGCTCGAGCCATACCGATGCATCTCGAAGCGTTGCGTCCGCACCGTGCTTGAGCATCAACAGCGCCACCTCCGTGTTGCCTGTGCGAGCCGAGCCCATGAGCGGCGACAGCCGCGTTGCAACCTGGGCACGTCGTCCGTCAGCCATCCACCCACTTTGGGTCCAAGCTCTCGCGAGGTGACGCACCGTATCAATCTCATTGACGGCCGCGCCGTTCGAAAGCAGGTACTGGGCCGCCTCCAGGCTCCCCCACCACGCAGCTGTGTGGAGAAGTGTGCGCCCGAACTCGTCGACGCTCTTGCTGTGGGCTTGCACCAACCTAACACGACAGTTAGAAGTCCTTGTTCATCCTCCCTACTCGTCATCTCGACTCACTTGGCAGCGCCTTCGACAAGGAAAAAGTTGCACAGCATGGCCAAGTCGTTTGCGCGCACGACGTCCCAGACAGTTCCTGGATAGTCAATAAGCAAGCGCCGCGTCTCGGCGCGTTGACGGCGCCTCGCCTCCTCGGCGCCAGTCGATCGCGAGCTCGAGCGAGCACTCACAGCAGCTATTGATGGCGCCGCAGTGGTCGTCGACGGGAGAACTGTCGCGCGAGCACTCCCGGAGCGGTCCGGGGCGGGGTGCGATTCCACTTGGTTTTGATGCTGATCCTGTTGTTGTTGTTGCATGCGTTCCTCTCGTTTGGCACGGAGCTTTGACTGATACACGGGAGCAGAAGCGGCAGCGTTCGTACCGCTGCCGCTGACTGGGTCCGTTCGTCCTGTCGATCCCGCGCTCTCGTCCGCCATTTCCGTCCCCAAGTGACACCCTGCGAAATGCTCTCTTACGACGCTTCAGAAGGATTGCTCGGTTTAAGAGTCGCCGGATGCGGCTTTGAGGAAAACAACCGGAATGGAAACGGTAAATCTCAGTCCATTGCACGTCTTATTCCGCCTTCACTCGTTAGGCGACGATGCCTTTGGCGTTCTGTTGCGCATTACCACACCTCTAGGACCACGACTCGACCACGTACCGTTTGGTCCGCACGAGCGTCTTCATGGCCGCCTCGGCTTCCTGGAGCGAGAGCTTCCCAACGGAGCGAAGAATGTCGCGCAGCACTTCGTACACATCGCTCGGCATGCGCTTGGCTGAACCGGCGATATACACGTAGGTGCCGCCGGTGAGCATCTCAAACACCATATCTTTCTGCTCAGCGAGCCGTGTCTGCACGTAGATCTTGTGTGACTGCAAACGAGTGTTAGTCATCAACCGCCACTGGTAGTTCAGTCTTGACACACACCAAACGTACCTGGTCTCGTGAGAACGCCGTGTGGAGCGACGTCAATGCGCCAGATGCAGCCATCGCGTCAAGTTCCTCGCCGTACAAATAGTCCTGAAGCACACATAGCCAACCGTAGGTGAATATGCAGTCCGGTGTGATAGAGTAAGTAACCCGAGCAGAATTGACGTCGCACCTTTTGCTGATGGCGACTGCCAAAGAAGAGCACGGTCTTGCCCGCCGCGCTGAGATCCTCCAGCCCGGCTCGGAGAACCTGGCGCTCTTGAGCAATCGCTCGCATAGCTGCGAGACCAGTGCCCGGGCCGATCAGAATCATGTTCTTCGTGATGCTCGGCGGGTTGAAGAGCCCCGTTTTGATCCACATGGGCAAGAAGATCTCCTTGCTGCTCGGATCAAGCGTCTGGAAGTATGCGGAGCACACGCCGCCGCGACGACGCTTGTACGGTGTCAAGAAGTCGACAATCGCGACCGTCAAGTGAACTTGGCCAGGGTGCAGCAGAGAAGATGACGAGATCGAGTACGATCGTGGCTTCAGGAGCGGAATGAACTGCACAAGAAGATCGAGCGGCACGCGTACGCTCGGGAAGTCCAGCAGCACCTCCACGTAGGTCTTCTTCTCTCGAATACAGTAGTCGTACAGCAAGTCGGCGCCCTCCGGAGAAGCGATTTCTTCCAGCTTTTCTTTCTGTGTGGACATATATCAGGTTAGCTGAGACTGTGTTTCCGACAGAGCGAAAACGAGTACCATGCGCCCGCACCTCTTCTTCGTTTGAGGCAAAAAGCGAGAGACGGGCGAAATAGGTGCGACGCGGCGTGCCTTGGATGTCCAAATACTTGGCGAACAGCTCGCGAAGTGTGGTGGTCGACGGCAAATCGTGCTGCGCCGACCCATCGGCAGCCGTATTCGTCACGACCGCGTCGCCTGGCTGGCCAACGTACGTGAGCAGCTCGTCCACACCGTGGACGTTCTGTGGGTACACCGTCGCGATTGCTCCCGGTGGGTACTGTAGTGTCGTGTCGCCAAGGTCGAACACCAAGTGGCGCACATCTTGCTTCCAGTCGGGCGCCGTCAGCCGACGGTTTTCCACGAGCTTCGCCTGCAGCACGCCACGCTCGTGATGAAGCGCGTTGGACGGCGCCGCGTAAAACGTCGACCCATCCAGCTGCTGCGACGCCCCGCTCGCGAGGGTCGCCGCTGAGCTGCCGGACGAGATCTCAAGCTTGTAACGCGGCTCGATCTCCCGCGGCGCGTCATTCACGACGAATCCCTCGGGCAGCGGGAACTGCTGCAGCACCGCCGACCAAAGCTTCTCGAGCCACGGGTTCAGCGCGCCGAAGAAGCCGAGCGCGTGCTGGTCGTCGCCGAGCCCGCGCTCGATGATCTCTTTCGCGCCGAGCTGCACGAGCCGCGCCTGCAGGCGCCGCGCGACGGCGTTGTACTTGGCGTAGCTCGAGTCGCCGAGCCCAAAGACCGCGACCTGCACGCCCGCGAGCCAGTCCTTGGGGAGCGTCTTACGCAGCAGCGCGCGCCACGCGGTGCGCATGTTCTCGGGCGCCTCGCCGTCGCCCGTCGTGGCCACGACGAACACCACGAGCGAGCACTGCGGCAGCGCCTGCGCCACGGGGAACGCGTCCATCGAGGCGCACTGCGCGTCCAGAAGCTGGCGGTTCCAGGC
Organism: Pythium folliculosum; assembly: GCA_023336295.1. Classification (NCBI taxonomy): domain Eukaryota; phylum Oomycota; class Peronosporomycetes; order Pythiales; family Pythiaceae; genus Pythium; species Pythium folliculosum. Next base: position 27,437 of record JAADWV010000217.1, read on the forward strand.
CTGCTGCTGGATCTGCTCGGCGACGTCCTGCGCCGTGCCGGTCTCGCTGCCGTAGAGTACGAGTACGCGCGGCGGCGCCGTCGTCGTCATCGTCGTCGCAGACATCGTCGATGGAACAGTGGCGACGAATTGATTGCCTCATGGAATGACGTTTGTGAGCCAATAGCTCACCTTATTTTGCCAAACAGGGACGAAATAAACCTGGTTGTGGCCCATAGTGAAGGCACGCGTCCTCGGGTGCGTCGTATTTTGCAATATGTGTTTTGTACTAGATTAGGACTCTCCATATTCCAGAACGCGACGCAAAGTGGTATTTTTCTTGTCGGAGCAGCGCCTCATCCGTGGCGAATCCTGCGAGCGTACGCCACTCGCCTCCATAACAACCGCCTGCAGTCGGCTGCACGTGTGGTATACCTCTGTAGGAGGTGCACACAACGCAGTATGCGCGATCATGTGCGAGCGTACGGCGGTCCAAACTTTACTTCTAGTTGGACCCGTACGCTCGCTCCGCGCAGAAACCCACAGGAAAAAGATTACTTTCGCACTTAGTAGAGTGGATCCCGTACTTCTGTGTCAACATAGACCTTCCCGACCACCTTCAAGGCCGCCCGCCCTCGGAGCTCTTCTGTTCCAAGGATTCCCCCATTCGTCTGCGGCTCGGCATTCCGCAACTTGCGCCGCCGCGTCCACTCGCTCCGCCTCGCTCTTCCTCCAAGTCCAGTTCACTTTCATGATGCTGCGCGCGTCCCGTCTCAAGCAGACCGCGCCCGTGCTCGCGCGCGCGTTCCACGCGGAGGTGGGCAACACGGAGCTCATCCGCACGCAGGGCTTCATCAACGGCAAGTGGGTCGACGCCCACGACGACGCCCACTTCTCCGTGCTCGGTGCGTTTTCCCAGGCTTCAAAATGGACTAGAAAGTATGCGGCCACTAACAGCTAAGTGTATATGTGTTTAGACCCGTCGACCGACCTGGAGATCGCGCGCGTGGCCAACATGGGTCGCAAGGAGACGCTCGAGGCCATCGAGGCCGCCAAGCACGCGCAGAGGGCGTGGAAGAAGACCACGCCGCACGTGCGCTCGGTGCTGCTCAAGAAGTGGCACGAGCTCATCCGCAAGCACACGGACGACCTCGCGGTCATCGCCTCGGCCGAGTGCGGCAAGCCCCTCCCGGAAGCCAAGGGCGAGGTGGCCTACGCCGCCGGCTTTATCGACTTTTTCGCGCACGAGGTGATGCACTCGGGCGGGTTTGTCGTGCCGGCGACCTCGCCCGGTCAGCAGCTGCTCGCGGTCAAGGAGCCGGTCGGCGTGTGCGCGATCATCACGCCGTGGAACTTCCCGCTGGCCATGATCACGCGCAAGCTCGGCCCGCTGCTCGCGGCCGGCTGCGCGGCCGTGATCAAACCCGCGGCGGAGACGCCGCTGTCGGCGCTCGCGCTGGCCAAGCTCGCGCAGGACGCCGGGCTGCCGTCCGGGCTCATCAACGTGGTCACGGCGCCCGTGGACCGCGCGGCCGAGATCGGCGAGACGCTCTCGCTGAGCAACGACGTGCGCAAGCTCTCGTTCACGGGCTCGACCCGCGTGGGCAAGCTGCTCATGGAGCAGTCCGCGTCCAACGTCAAGCGGCTCTCGCTCGAGCTGGGCGGCAACGCGCCGTTCATTGTATTCGACGACGCCGACCTCGACGCCGCCGTGGAAGGTCTCATGGCCTCCAAGTTCCGCAACACGGGCCAGACGTGCGTGTGTAGCAACCGCGTGTTCATCCAAGAGTCAATCTACGACGCGTTCACGGAGAAGCTACTCGCGCGCGTCAAGAGCCTCAAGATCGGCCTCCCGCGCGCGCCGGGCGTGCAGATCGGCCCGCTGGTCAGCGGCGCCGCGTTCCAGAAGATGAACGAGCTCGTGGACGACGCGCTCGCCAAGGGCGCGCAGGCGATTACGGGCGGCCGCCCGGCCACCCACATTGGCCCCAACTACTACGAGCCCACGCTGCTCATCGACGTGGAGGCGAACATGCGCGTGGCGTCGGAGGAGATCTTCGGCCCGGTCGTGCCGCTGTTCAAGTTCAAGGACGAGGACGAGGTGGTGGCCAAGGCCAACGGCACGGAGGCCGGGCTCGCCGGCTACTTCTACTCGCGCGATCTCTCGCGCGTGTGGCGCGTCGCTGGCGAGCTTGAGGTCGGGATGGTCGGCGTGAACACGGGCCTCGTGTCGAACGTGCAGGCGCCGTTCGGCGGCGTGAAGCAGTCCGGGCTCGGCCGCGAAGGCTCCAAGATGGGCATGGACGACTACATTGAGACGAAGCTCATCTGCATGGGCGGCCTAAACTAACTAGACTCGATCGTTCCTGGACGCTCTGTTCGCCACCGTTGCTCGTCGTGCTCGTGTCGCTGTTTGTGGGAGAAAGGTGACGTTGAAGTGTGTCGCTCGTCCCGCGAGTCTCGTCGCGTATGCTAACCGCCGCATCACAACGCGTGGCAGCGTGGCCCTGCTTCCACTGGATCAGTGTCGTATTCGCCCGCGGAAAGAAATCGAGTTCTCACCAACAGAGAAAGCCAATGGGCGTCGGCATGGAGGCAGCGCCGCAACAGGCGCAGCATCCGCCGCGACAGCAGTACAACCAGCAACACCGTCGTATCCACGATAAGGCCAACGACACGGTGACGATGGACGACGTCCTCAAATCGCCGCTGCTGTGCTCGAAGGGTTTCGTCGATGGCAAATGGGTCGACGGCCACGCCCACAAGACTTTCGCCGTCACAAGTGCGTCCCCACTCCCTATATTCACAGACGTCTTCTCTCGGAGCTCTAACATTCGTTTGGTTGCGTCCTGAAGACCCGGCGACGCAGCAAGAGATTATTCAGATCGCGGCCATGGACAAGATCGACGTCGAGAGAGCGATCCACGCCGCCGTCCACGCGCAGCGCGACTGGAAGAGCTCGTCGCCTCTCGTGAGTTTGGTGTGCCTACACCTCTTCAGCCTTCTGAAAGACGGCTAACCTCCTGGTTGTCCATGCCATCAGATGCGCTCGGAGCTGCTGAAGAGCTGGTACCAGCAGATCCTCGCGCACGTCGACGACCTTGCAATGCTCGCGACCGCGGAGAGCGGCAAGCCGATCTCCGAGGCACGCGGTGAAGTTCTCTACGCCGCGAGCTTTATCGAGTTTTACGCCGGCGTGTGTATGCAGTCGGGTGGGTTTGTCGTGCCGTCCACCACGCCAGACCAGCGCATGATCGCAATCCACGAGCCGGTCGGTGCGTGCGCGATCATCACGCCGTGGAACTTCCCGCTGGCGATGATCACGCGCAAGCTCGCACCGTGTCTCGCCGCAGGCTGCACGGCCGTCGTGCGACCGGCCGGCGAGACGCCGCTGTCGGCATTGGCGCTGGCCAAGCTTGCACAGCAGGCTGAGATCCCAGCCGGCGTGATCAACGTGGTGGTCTCGCCGCACGAGACAGCCCACGAGGTCGGCGAGGCGCTCGCGACTAGCGAGCATATCCGCAAGCTCTCGTTTACGGGCTCAACGCGCGTGGGCCAGCTGCTCATGCAGCAAGCTGCTTCGAACATCAAGCGGCTCTCGCTCGAGCTGGGCGGCAACGCACCGTTCATCGTGTTTGACGACGCCGATCTGGATGCCGCGGTCGCGGGGCTCATGGCCACCAAGTTTCGCAACGCGGGACAGACGTGTGTGTGCGCGAACCGCGTGTTTGTGCACTCGTCGATCTTCGAGCTGTTTCTCCACAAGCTCACGACACAAGTCGAGCAGCTCCGCATGGGCTCGCCGCTGGAGCCGAGCACGCAGCTCGGGCCGCTGATCAACCGCAAGACGTTTGAGAAGGTGCAGTCGCTCGTGCAGGACGCCGTCGACAAGGGAGCGTCAGTTGTGATGGGCGGCAAGCCGGCCACGCACCACGGCGAGCTGTTTTACGAGCCCACGGTGCTGGTCGATGTCCACGAGACCATGCGTTTGTTCCACGACGAGATCTTTGGTCCCGTGGTGCCGCTGTTCCCGTTTGACCACGAGCACGAGGTCGTGACCAAGGCTAACGATACGATCGCGGGGCTCGCCGGGTACGTTTACACACGCGACCTGGCGCGCGCATGGCGCGTTGCGGCCGCGCTCGAGTACGGCATGGTCGGCGTGAACACGGGCGCGATCTCGAACGCGCAGGCGCCGTTTGGCGGCGTGAAGCAGTCGGGCCTGGGCCGCGAAGGCTCGGTGCTCGGGCTCGAGGAGTACGTCGAGACCAAGCTGATCAACATGGGCGGGCTGCTGCCTTGAGTGGAGTGGTAATGGACAGAGGTGCTGGATGCAAAGTGGCGTGGGTGCACAAGGAAAAAAAAAAACGAGACTTGGATGTTGAGAAAAGGTAAATAGTGAAATTAGATGGCAACGGTGTGGCGGTGCCGCTCGCTATCGCGGCGCCGTTGGAGTTGACCTGGAGTGTGGCTCGCGCTCACTGGGAGTCAGTGCGTCACCGGGAGGTGAGCGACTGATAAATACGTGTGTGTGTGGTGGTTGCGTCCGTGGCCTGCTGGCTGGCTAGGTGTTCTTACAGCACGACGGTGTCGCGGTTGCGTCGGTACGGTCCGCTGTGGCGGCGGAAGTTGTTGAGGTGCGTCTGCGTCGCGCGCAGGACCGAGTTGGCCTTGTACGAGAGCATGGGCGAGTGGCCCGGGCTCTCGATCGAGTGTTGCATGGAGGGCCGCATTGACGCCGCGGGCGACGACGAAAACTCCGATTGGATCGGCATGGACTGGGCCTTCTTGACGCTGCGCGATATCCGGCTCATGATGGTGTCCCGCGCCGCAGCGGCCTGCGAGGCCTCGGTCGCGGCGGCCGCCAGGGCCTTGGCCATGGACTTGGACGATCCCGACTTGGTCGACGGCGGCATGACGCGCTCGGCGTCAATGTCGAACGACATCTTCTTGGAGAGCGGCGGGCGGCCCGTGGCCGCGTCGCCGGCGCCGCCGCCTCGCGAGGCCGACCGCGTGGACCGGAACGAGGACGTGGACGCCGTGGACGCCGTCGAGTGGTCCGACTGGAAGTCCTCTTCCTCGACCATCTCGGGCGTGCTCGCGAGGTCGCCGAGCGAGCGCACGATCGAGGTCTGTTTGAGCTCGCAGATGACGGCGATGATGCGGTCGCAGTCGCCGCGCACCGTGCGGAGCTCCGCGTCCACTTGCTTGAGCTGCACTCGTCAGAATTACAATCGCGTTAGTCACAAGAGTCCCAAAACACCTCGAATCGATAGCGAAAAACAACGCACCTCGTCAGTGAGCTGCGCGACGCGCTCGTGGCCCTCGGCCACGATCTGCTCGCGCGAGGCGTTGAGGTTCATCAGCTCACGCTGGAGCTTGGTGTTGTGCATCATGACGCGCTGGATCTCCTCCTGGAGCCGCCGGTTCTCGCGCTCCACGGCCTCCCGCGTCGACTCGGCCATGGCTCTCTGCCGCGCTCGTACGTCGATGGAGGCTTGGTCTATGGGCCGGAGCAACCTCCCGTGGGCGTGTGAGGAACGCTGCCGGTTGCTGGACGTTTGGCGTGTGCGCCGTCGCACTCGGGCGCTGGGAGTGGGTGGGTGGGTGCGGTCGGTCACTTGACGCGCCTGCGTGCACAGAGGCGCGTGGGATCTCCGGACGAGGCCTGCGATGCGATGCGCTGGCGGCGGTCGGTCGCGCCTCTTCCTCGCTCGGCGCCGAATTCTTCCGCGCGCGCGCGAGCAGGGGGAAACCGACTATTAGTAGGAGCCGATCGACGGAGCTCTCCGTTGTACTGTAGGGAGCTCACGTGTGAGAGAGAGAATGACGGCGGTAAAGAGCCTGGCACACACAGTAGTGCCACGCAGGGGGCCAGCCGCGCTGGACACTAGCAGTGCCAGTGGCAGCGCCATGCCTGCTGAACTGGAAAGCGCACAGAAGGCATCACGCCGGCTGTTTCCGCCGGATTGTTGATCCGTACTAACTTGGATGAGTATGTTTGGGTCATGAAAGTACGGTCCAACTGACTACATTCACTGAGCTACTGAGATACAGCAATTTGGTTGCGCCTGCTCTCTGCAGCTCGATTCGACGACCGTAACAACGGGCACCAGGTGACGTAGGCAAAGACAATTCTACAGACAAAAATACAAAATATGCAGACGGCTGTTCACCCCTCCCCGCATCCTATTGGCTGGCTTGGCTCCGCAGGCCGAAGGCCGAGGATTAGGGTTAACACTCCCCCGCTTGGCGTTAGGGTGAAGGCTGCTCACTTGGCTCCGCAGGCCGCAGGCCGACGACTAGGGTTAATATTTGTCGTCTATAGGGTAAAAGGGTTTAGAGTTGGGCGGCATTTGATGTCAACCAGCCTGTGACGAGGCAGTTTCTGGACTTTTGAAGCGGTTCTTGTAGATTTTGTCAGATCCTCTGTATTTTCGGGGCAGTCTCCAGGTGACGCTCTCTGCTAAAGGCGCGACGAGCCGGCAATAGCTGATAAGCTCGTATTGGATGAAAATAAGCCTCCAAGCTCGTTTATTGGCTATAAATGTAAATTTCCTAAATGAATCTAGGAGGTCGACACCACCGTACGTGCGATCGCGAAAGGTCGCCGCGGGCAGCTCCTAACTGGATCTGGAGTTACATGAATTCATTTGCCCCATCCTGGTGACGCCCGTGCGGCTTCCCCGCGGCGACGATCGCGAAAATCTGATGGCTACCAAGTCTGCCCACGTCCACGCCCAGCACGCGTACGAGCACGAGCGGATCCGCGAGACGCTCGCGCGCGTGCAGGAGCTCAACGCGCGCGCGTCCGCGAGCAAGCACCAGCGGATCCGCGTGAACCACTGGGTGCGCAAGCTGCTGGACCAGCCCGTGGCCAACCCGGCGTGGCTCAAAAATGTCTCGGAGCACGCCGCAGCGCTTTCACGAATGCTGCTGGACGGGGTACGCGTCGCGCTGATGCCCACTGTGGCGCCCTTGATGCAGAAGAAGGTGGTGGTGAGCAACATGCTGCGCACCAGACGCTGACATCCATGTGCCTGTGGTTTTTGAGGCAACCGGCAGGTCGTGGACGAGCCGTTTCTCAAGATGCCACCGCAGGGGCCTCTACCGACGCTACCCAGGCATAAGGTGCGCCAGCTTGGCGGTTGGTCTGCGCGGTGGTTGTCACCTTTGATGTAACTAGTTCCCGTCGTTGATACGTACTGCAGGTCGCTCGTCTCGTAGCACGTGGAGGGCCCGCCGGCCGCGGCTCAAGCCGTGTGCGACCACGGGCTAGCGAAGCAACGTCCTTAAGGCCCTCGGAACAACTGCTACGACGGCTTCTCGAGGATGCCGGCGTCGACGAAGCCCCAGAGAAGAAAAAAGTCGAGACGCAGAGCAAGCAGATCCAGACCTCGGACCAAGACGACCAATGGGACTGGCAGCGCGTCTGGAAAGGAGCCTTCGAGAAAATGCGCACTGAGCTGCTGGACCGGTCGGCCCAGATCCAGTCCATGAGCGCAGAGATGAAGGAACTCCGCGCGCTCGTCGCCGCGCAGAAACATGCACTCGAGCAGCAAGATCACATTCGCGACGACCTCATAGTCAAGCACCGCGCCGAGATAGACAACCTGCGGTCTGTACACGCGCTTGAACTGGAGGCACTGAAGGCGAAGCACAAGAAGCAGGTACGAGGGGAACGTATTTGCGGCGCTGCCTTTCTAGCCAGAGGGCTCACATGTGATGTCGGTTCGCCACGGCAGCTAGAGCAGGCGACACTGCAGAACGAGACGCTGCTGCGCGACCGCCGCCGCGAGAAGGACCTCGGCGGTGCCTTCAACATGCAGTCCGAGTCCTACGGCGACTTCCTCGCGTACATCGACGACTTCTACGCCGACACGCTCAAGCTCACGCAAAGCGCCTGACAGGTGCTCTGTACCCTATGTATCCATTTCAAACCTGAGCAGCTTGAATACAGGTCTAATCTTGCCGAATGTATGTACATGATGACACATACTGCCCTAATAGAGGTCCATTTGTTGACAGGTTATGGACCTCTTCGATGGAGCGTAACCCCCGTTCAGGGTCTCACCTCGTTTTCCTGCCTTCATCAAGAACAGAATCCCCCTGCAAGAGAACCATGTCCTCGGCTGTGCAGGGCGACCCGCGCCGTCCGCGCGAAGTGCACTCGTTCGTGCGCGAGGAGATCGACGCGCCGCGCGACCTCGCGGACTACTACTCGACGCTCTCGCTGCTTTGCGGCGTCGCGGCCTTCAGTCTCAAGGTACGAAGTCTGGAGTTTTGTCTTGTCCCGCCGTGTGTCCCTGACCCGCGTTCGTTCGTCTCTTTGCAGTGGAAGATCGCGGCGTGGATCGCTTTCATCTTCTGTGGCGCGGCGTTCGCCAACACCAAGAGCGGGGAGAACGAGGTGCGCCAGCTCTCGTGGGCCATCATGACCGCCACGAGCGCCATCGTCTCGTGCTACTCGGGCGGGTACGCGGCCGCCGCGACGGCGCCGAGCCCGGCGCCTGCAGAGCCAAGCAGCTAATTCGTAAATGCAGCGTGTGTCGTCACTTGTTGCGCTGGCGCCTTGACCAGAGAGTGCTGCTCTGTTCGTATATGCTTGGAGGGAGCGGGATGTGAGTTATTTGTAACCACAGGGATTTTAGGACTTGGTCATCTCGAAATAGGGGAAAGCTCCGTACGTCGACGTTCACCGTGCGTGCTCATTTGAACATATATGAAGTCGCTCGGGTGTGCTGCTCACACCGTGCGTGTGCTGTTATGACGAAGGAGCGGATGACAGCGTATGCCTCAGCAAGCTGCATGTCGCCCTCGAAAAGGCCGACAACGGCCGAGTGGAGTCGGGAAGAAGAAGAGCTGGACGAGCGATGCCACCCAGAGGGCTTCCTCCCAGACGTGCGGAACGATCCGCGGCTGCATCCAGGCGGTAGTCCGACGAAGAAGCCCCATCGGGTCCCGGCGACAGCGCTTCCTCCGATCCATAACAAAAGCGGACAAGGCACCACTCTATCGGTCGAGGAGCGCCAGTCCCGCCAGATGCGATCATTCCTGCAAAACTTCCTGTCCGACGATCGCGGCCGCTTTCACGACGTGCTTGATCTCTGCCAGCACGCTGTCGACACGGGCATCACGGTCACGGACGCCACTATCCAGGAGGTCGTGAACACCGTACCTCACCTCAAGGGTCTGCGGCTAACGGGCTCTTCGGCCATCACGGATGCCGGCATCTGGGCGATCGCGAGGCAATGCACCCAGCTCGATACGATCTATTTAGCGGGCTGTGAGCGCGTCACGGACCTCGGGTTACGCCTGCTGGCGCACAATTGCCGCTTGCTCACGATCGACCTCAGTGACTGCCCGCAGGTCACCGACTCGATCCTACAGACACTCGCTGCTGGCTGCTGGATGCTCCAGACATTTATTATCCAGCGCAGCAGCCGTGTGAGCGACGCTGGTATCGTCAAGATCGCCCAGTGCTGCAAAGACCTGCGCCACCTCGACTTCTCCGAGTGCGAGCATGTCGGCGAGTACGGCGACAAGGCGTTGATCGAGATCGGCAAGTACTGCTCGCAGTTGCGCGTGCTCGACCTATTCGGCTGCCGGCATGTCCATGACACGGGAATCAAAGCCGTCGCGAAGGGCTGCCCCATGCTGACGACGCTCAAGCTTACGGGGTGCCAAGGTGTGAGCAGCGTTGCTCTGCGTGCGCTCGCGAAGCAGTGCCACGCACTCGAGATTTTATCTCTGGCCGGGTGCGTCAAGACCACGAACGAGGATCTGACTGAGCTCGCGCGCAGCTGTCCTCACGTCCACTGGCTCGACATCAGCGGCAGCCCCAATATCGACGCAACCGGCATCAAGGCGCTCGCGCTGTACTGCACGAAGCTCACGTACCTCAACATCTCTCACTGCCAGCGAATCGGCGACGCGGCTCTACTCGAGCTTGCTGCCGAGAGAACCAACTCCCGCACGATGCTGACCCACCTTCTCGTCACCAACTGCCCTCGCATCACTGAGCGTGGTGTGGATCTTCTAACCGATGCATGCCCGAACCTGCTCACGATGGATATGACCGAGTGTGACCAGATCGGTCGGCGGTTCCTGCAGAAGCTCATCCAGAAACTAGAGTTCGTCGAGTGGGCGAGCGCGTTCTTCGGTTTCCAGCCGCTCCCCAATGCCGCAGAGCTCTGTCACGCGAGAGACCGACGGATCCTTGAGCAGAAAAGCGCTGTCAAGATCCAGGCTCTGATGCGTGGCTGCCTCGCGCGTGGCGGTGTCTGGCAGGCAAAACTCCGATACGTGGAGCGCAAGTGGCTGCCGCGCATCCAAGGTCGCATTCGTGGATTCCTCGTGCGCAAGAAGCTCGCTGCGGAGGCCTATGAGCGCCAGAAACGAGCGGCGGCGCATCTTATCGCGCTGCACTATCGAAACTGGCGGCTGAGACGCAAGCTTGCGCGCCATCGTCGTCTGTTGTGGATCCGACGCAACGAAGAGGCAGCCGCGCTCATCTTTCAGAAAATCTTCCGCGGCCACCGTGACCGCAAGCGCGTATGGGCAATGCAGGATGAGATCCGTCGACGCAAGCAGCTCGAAGCGCGCATCCAGACGATGCTCGAACTCGCCGCGATCAAAGTGCAGCGTGCATACAGGGGCCACCTCGGTCGAGGTGATGCTGCGATGGTACGCGCCGCTCGAGAAGCCAATCGCCGACAACTGGAGAAGGAGCAGAAGGCCGCGATGTTCCTTCAGCGTGTGTATCGCGGCCACCAGGGGCGTCGTGATCGCGCTGCTCGGATCGCCGAGCTGCTGCACGTAAAGCAACAGCAAGAAGGTGCCGTCAAGATGCAAAAGGTGTTCCGTGGGCACAAAGGCCGCCGCAACGCGCTCCAAGTGCGATTAGAAGTTGAGCAGTTGAAGCGCATTGACGCCGCGCTCACCATCCAGCGGTACTGGCGCGGCATCAAAGATAAACATCTTGCTGCCGTGCTGATCGGACTCGTCAAGCTCCGAGAGAGAGAACACGAGGCGGCGCGCGTGCTCCAACGCGCGTACCGCATGCACGCATCACGCGGCTTCATGAAGGCGATGAAAGTTGCCCAGCAGCTCCAGCGGCGACGATTGCATGGCGCGACGACGATTCAACGCATGATCCGAGGCCACCGTGGGCGAGCCCAAGCGGAGGTGCAGCGCGAATTGCGAAAGTTGGAGGTCGTGGCGCGACCACTATACCAGAAAGAGCAGCGACTGCAAGGCGTTGTCGACGACCTGGGCGAAAAGGTGCAAACACTGCAGCGCAAAGTCGAGAGCGACGAGCAAGACGAGGCCATGCTCGCGCTCGAGCTGGAAAAAACCATGCAGATCAAGACCAAGTACCACGACTCGAGTCGCATAACAGGCACGCCACAGCGGTATCTTACCCAATACTTGCAGGTGCAGTTGGCCGACCAGCTGCGCGCCAAGCGCGTGGAGCTGGCGATGGCGAACCGGTCTCTCGAGGTGCTGCTCACCCAATGGAACGACGCACAGAAGCAACTGCGTGCTGTAAAACGAGAGCTCGAGCCGCTTACCGTCGGTGTCGTCGTGCAAACGAAAGAGAACCGTGTCAAGCGTCTTCAAACCAAAGTGCGGCGCGAGCGTGTGGCATCGACACGCATCCAGAAAGTATTCCGCGGGTATCACGTGCGCTGCGCCATCCGCGAAGGTGCCAACTGCTGGATGGAGCTTGCTGTCACGGACGCGACGCAACTGGCGGCAGGCTACAAAGTGTACTACTACAATGCCTTCACAGGCGAGTCGCGTTGGCGCAAGCCACTCGCGATGACGATATTCAACGACAGCTTCTTGCAGCCACTTCCAGTGGACCAAGCCGCATCGTCCAACAACAACACTGTGGCCAACGCAACCAGTAGCAACCGCAAGCTACCCCCACCCAACTCAAGTTGGTATGAAGCCTACGACGACCGCGTCGGCCAAAGCTACTACTACAATCCCCTCACCAAGGAGTACCAGTGGGAGAAGCCAGACTCGCTGTTACCGAACACAGCGTACCTCACGGACTCGCAGTCGTCGCGCAAACGGCGTGAATGGCTTCAGGAGCAGCAAGACGACGGTGACGTTGAGGCATTGGTTGCATGCTCGGAGCTCCGAAGCCAGTTGGGCGAGTGGGAGCACCGTGTAGACCCACTCAGCGAGTTCTTCTTTTTCTTCCACCCACCAACAGCCGAGCTACGGACGTCACTTTCCCCGCGCTCCGTCCACAACACTCTAGCTGGTGGAGAAAGTTCGTTATCTCGTCGATCGGCTCGTAGCGTGAAGACTGCGTCGCCGCGACCAATGCTGTGGCAGTACCGATATGGATATGAGTACAATTCTGAGGGGCAGTTGATGCGAGTGAGTGACGAAGTGCAAGAAGAACGACCGATCTGGACGGAGCACTGCGACGAGGGCAGTGGAGGTGTCCCGTACTACTACGACCACATCACGCAAGAGTATAGGTGGGAAAAGCCCCCCGAGTTTGGGCTCAGCTTTGACGCATACGCCAACGCCACCAACTCTTCTCGCGAGTGGTTCAAGGCGCAGCAGCAAGCCCAGAGTGTGGATGCAGCTGATGCGACGGCAACAGGAAGTAGCAGATCGTCGGGGCGAGGGCAGCTTCTCACAGAGCGGTCGCAGAAGAAGCGCGCGCTCGGCAAGAAGTGGATCGAGTGTATTGATGCGGAGAGTGGCAACACGTACTACTACAACGAAATCTCAGGCGAGTCCCGGTGGTCGCTGTCCCCTCGCAGCGCACGTGACGAGGCAGATGCACCCGGAGAGATCCCTTTGAAGTTGTATGAACAAGTGAGACAATTGCGAGAAGCTCCTGTGGCCTATACAGCGAGGGAGACCCATATGGGATGGCTGGAGGACGCAATGGAAAACAGTGACTGGACAAAAGTGGATGTCCTTGTCCAGCAGATCTTCATTCGAGAGCAAAGCAAGGTCGTTGAAGATGCAAAAGCCCAGGGAGAGCAAGATACTTCGGGATCGGCGTCACTGTGGTCATTATGTGAGGATCCAGCATCTGGTCAGTCGTACTACTACAACCCTGTGACAGGCGAAACGAGCTGGACGAAGCCATTATGAGTAGCACCATCTCAGCTCCTCCGGTTGATACTCAGCAGCGCTATCGAAGAGGTCTGCGCCTGAACCGGCCATTGTCTACGACAAGGTCTCTCGGCCCCCAAACTTGTTGACTCCCGGTATTTCCGTGGCGTTTGTCACTGGATCGTGAAGCCAGTATCCTCACTCAGCAGCGCCGCAGCGAGCGCTTGTTGAAGACCCTTCTTAGTCTGAAGACGCGGCAGATCCAGACGGTTGAAGCACGCATGACTGCGCACGTATCCGCTGTCTTGCCAGGCGCCGACGCCGTACAACGTGAATGGACACAGCCGCCCGTCGTAGCTGCTTAGAGCCGCAAACCCTGCAGGCGGCACACGCGAGGAGCCTGTCGCAAACTGGAGAAGTAACCGCCGCTTCTCGGGTGACATCTCACGAACGAGCTGCCAGAAGTGCTTCAGCGCTGGGTGGCCCACGAGGTCCTCCGTGTACTTGGTGTGGCGCTCCCAGTCGTCGACGTCGATAGCGTCGGACCCAGAAAGCACGTAGTCAAGCTCCTCGGCATCAAACAGCATGAGCAGCGCCGGAGGCACAACCTCATAGATGCCCTTGAGCAGCGCGAAGAGCTGTGGCGCCACACTGTCGACGAGCGTATACCGGAGCTTGCGGTCCACGTATTCGAATTTGTTATCGTCCGTGACGTCGCGCTCACTCCCACCTGGCACCAGCTCTACAGTGCGGATTTGTCCATCGGGGAGTTTCTCTACAACTGTAAAGTCGAGGCCAAGCGCGTCAACACCGTCATGAGCGAGCAACCACTGGAGGTTCTTGTGGGCGTCGGGATCGAAGTTTTCCAAGTCGTCAAAGCCAATAGGCAGACCCAAGATGATCTTGAGCAACGGTTGCGCCAAGTGGAAGCCCGTGACGTTGCCCTCGAGCAGTGCCCTGCCCAGGGCGCGGCCAGCCGCAAAGAAGTGGGCTAGGTGGTCCTCCCCCAGCACAGCACGCGAGTGTGGGTTGAGGTAGAAGGCCTGCTCTTGCTTGTCCACACAGACGAAGAGCCCCGCCTCCGGTTTGATCACCTGCTCGTTGAAAAGCAGGAACCACTCGCGATAGACACCGCCGGCATCCACGCCCTGGTCACCGACAAAGTCAATGCGCACGGCCGCGCGCGCCTCCGTGGGGGTCAAGGTCGCGATGCTACGGATCGAGTCATTCAGCAACGCAGCCCGGTCGATCACCAACCGAGACGTGCGAGTCGTGCCGTCGTCCCGCGTGGCCGCGTCCAGGAACAGCGTCGAGCTCGCGGTGATGAACTGCGCGAGCTTGGTGGGGAAGTCAAGCTCTGCCTGCGCGATGGTGTCGCGAATCTCTTGGCGGTACTGGCCAGAGCCCTTACCTTCCGGATAGGCTTCTTCTCGTGGGTGGACGATCGTGAGAGACGAGACGGCAGAGTCCGCGACGGTGGCGTCTTCAAATTGGATGTCCAACAATGCTGCGCTTGACTCGAGCCGAACGGCAACGTCTGCGGTGGTCGCAGCCTCGACCTCTTCTTCTGGATCACGAGGCACCTCGGGGTCCGCTTCAACGTTGATGGCAACCTCGTCCGAGGAACTTGGCTCCACTTCGGCCTCGCCCTTCCGCGGTGCTTCAGCAGGCACTTGCTTGTCCTCGTGTTCGACACACGATGGCGCGGTCAGTCGCAACACCCATGGTGTGACAATCGCACTGGACGAGTCGCTGGAGCTGAGCCATCGCACTGTGTTTCTGTCTTCAGATAGGCCCCGCAGCCACTGTCTGCGGCGTCGCACGCGCCGCTGGCGCGCCGTCAGCCCCACCGACGTGTCTGGCTTCTCGTCCTCCGAAGACGCAGCGCCGCAGATCGCGCAGAACGCGCTGTGCTTGAGGTTTTCGAACGTGCAACGAGGACATGGACGACAGCCCTCTCGCGCCGCGCTACAGCGTACGGTAACGCGAGGTCAATTGAGCACGTGAACAACGACACTCTTCTCTCTCTCTCTGTCTCTATCTTTTGGTTTCACGTACCGCAGAGCCGACTCGACGCGTGCGTCGGCAGAGCTCGCCTCGTCCCTATCGTACCATCACACAGAGAAGAGACCAGCACCGTGAGTTCGCTTGTTGTTGTTGACACGACGCCATGGGATAAGAGCTCCTCACGTGAGCAGCAGCGGTGCACGGAGCTCGCCCTCGGCCGCACGCCGGCGCTGCGACCAGAAGCCGAAGCAGCCGCCAAAGACCACAAGCGCAAGCGCGCACAGGAAGAGGACGTTGCGGGCCTCCATGAGTCTCTCGCTCTCTGTGCGGGGCTGCGAATGACGGAGTGAGGCAGGCGGGACAGAGGTCAGCCCCAGAAACTCTGAGCTTGGACCTCTGTTGATGGGCATGACCGGACACACTGTCTCAAAAGATGGTGGATGAGACGATCAGTTCCGAACTGTCGGGGGCCTATTACTCACCCGCTTTTGGTTCAAGGCCTGGTTGGTGAGACCATGGACCTTCAAGGTGAGCTTCCCTGCCAAACTGGAAATGGGTGCCATGTCCTACGTCTGGCTCATACTCGTGGTTGCTAGATTACCCACTCCCGTAACATTCGTCGGTAACGAGTCAGTGTACGGAGACCAGGCTCTAAGGCTTTAGTCGGTCGTGAACCCGATGGCCTCGGCTGCGATCGAGACGCGCACAGCCTCGCGCATGTGCTTGAGCTTGCGGTGGAGCGGCAGATCCACGCGGTTGAAACACGCGTGGCTGTGCAGATAGCCGCGCGTGGCTTTCGCCTCCACGCCCAGCAGCGTAAACAGGCACAGCTGGCCGTCGTTGCTGGTGAGCGCACTGAACCCACCCGGCGGCACGCGCGTCGAGCCCGTCGCGAACTGCAGGAAGCGCCGCCTTTCGTCTTGAGACAGCTCACGAATGACCTTCCAGAAGAGCCCCGCGGCGGGAAAGTACGCCAGGTTCTTGGACGTGACGGTGTTGCGTTCCCAGTCGTCCACGTCGATCTCGTCCGAGCCTGAGAGGACATAGTCGAGCTCCTCGGCGTCGAAGAGCACGAGGAGCTCTGCCGGTACGATCTCGTAGAGGCCCTTGAGGAACGCGTGAAGCTGGCTTTCTACGCTGTCGAAGAAGAGATACTTGACTTTGCGTTCGACGTACTCGCGCTTGTTGGCGTCGGTCACGTCGATGTTTGCTCCACCGGGCACGAGCTCGATCTCCCGGGTCTCACCGTTTGGCAGCACTTCGGTCACGGTAAAGTCAAGGCAGAGCGCGTCGACGCCGTCGTGATCGAGCAGCCACTGGAGGTTCTTGTGCGCGTCAGGGTCAAAGTACTTGAGGTCGCTGAATCCAACGGGCAGCCCTAAGATCATCTTGAGGAGAGGAAGGGCCAAATGGAACCCCGAGACGTTGCCTTCCAGTAGCGCTCTCCCGAGGATTCGTCCAGCCGCCAGCAAGTAGATCAAATGGTGCTCGCCCAAGATGGTGCGTGACTGCGGGTTGAGATAGAACGCCTGGTCTCGCTGGTCCACGCACACGAAGACGCCGGCGTCGGGCTTGACGATCGCTTCGTTCAGGAGCAGGAACCACTCGCGGTACACGCCGCCGGCGTCGATGCCCTGCTCGCCGAGGAACTCCACTCGTAAGCCCGCGCGCGCCTGTGCGACGGCCATGGTCGCGATTGCGGCCATGGAATCTGGCAGCAGCGTCGCGCGGTTGATCGCGAGCCGCACGGCTGGTGACGCGTCTGCGGCGTTCGCGTCATCGCCTGTTTGCGACGCGAAGATGGACGCTGTGGACGTGATGAACTGCGCGATCTTGGTGGGGAAGTCGAGCGAGGCGCTGCGCACGCTGTCGACAACGCTGAAAGCGAACTGCTGTGGGAGTGGGGAGAATGTGTTCGCCCCGTACGCGATTTGTGCTCCGTCGGCGCAGCTGGCGTCGACCCCATTGACTGCGATTCGGCGGCGCTCCTCGTCGAGCGCCGCGGCCACTTGGTGCACGGTGAGCGGCGTGGGCTCGCTGGGCGAAGGAACTTCGTTGGTCTCAGTTACAATCTCGAGAAAATTGGCATCTGTTGCGATTGGCTCTGCCGGTTCTCGCTCTTGCGGGGCTTCCGTCGAGTGAAACGTCGTGCGAAGCACAAAGGACGGAAACCCGCGATCTACTGGCGACGCAGACCCTCTCACGTTGCGCTGCCACGTGACGTGGCCTTGGTCATCGACGACGCGCATCCACTCTTTGCGACGCCTGGTGGTTGTGTGTCAAAAATCACATGAGTCCCATACACGTTCAGAACTAGGTCACCCAGGCTGTTGTCGGGAACGCACCGAATGCGCTGCTGGCGCGCCGATCCGCGCCGATCGCTGTCACTGCCGCTCTCTCCGGGTCGCCTCCGCTCGCCTCCAAGGCGCCACCAAGCCGCGCGACTCAGACCATCTTGGTCACCACTCGTGGCCTGCTTCCCAGGCCGCACGCGCGTCATCTCGCTGGCGCCGCAGAGCACGCACGAGTCGACGCGCATGGCGTTCGTAAAGCCGCACGCCCTGCACCCCTGGAAGCCCATCTTGGCCTCGCGCATAGCGATCGCGACGCGCCGGTCGAACGCGTTCCGCGCGCCGCGCACGCTCGGGCTGTGGAGCGCGGCGTAGGCGCCGTGGGCCGCCTTGTCGCGGCGCCCGCTGCAGTACGCGTAGATCACGAGCAGCACTGGCACGAGCAGTATCGGGATAATGACGTAGAACGACTCGTGCGAGAGGATCGACACCATGGTGGCCGCGGCGGTCTCGTGCCCTCACGGGGGATTCCCGGTTTACTTGTTTTTCAAGAGTGCCAAGGAATGGAACGGACAGACGGAACTGGCTTGGGCTCTTCACCCACCATCACGTGAGGAGCTCCTAAAAGCCTCCCATAACACATATGTTGTGGATGCCAACATTGGCAGGAGCAGACAGTCGGTGTATCGAGACCTGCAGTAATACATATCTCACGCGCACACGTCGCATATTGTCGAGAGGAGCCGCTCATTGGAATTCCTCCTCCCTGCTCGCATGAACGACGCACTCGGTCAACGTACATTTGAATGCTAATGGTAATACTGTATTCACTTACACGAGACAGGCGTACATGCACACTCACACACGCACATGAGTAGAAATACACTCAGTCGGTCGTGAAGCCGATGCTCTCGCCGGCGATCGCCGCGAGCACGGCGCGACGCATCTCCTTGACGCTCTTGTGCATGGGCAGGTCCACGCGGTTGAAGCACGCGTGGCTGTGCAGGTAGCCGCGCGTCTCTCTGGCTGTCACGCCGCGGAGTGTGAACAGGCAGAGCTGGCCGTCATTGCTGGTGAGTGCGGCGAATCCTCCTGGCGGCACACGCGTCGAGCCCGTCGCAAACTGGAGCAGACTTCGGCGTTGGTCGGGTGTGAGTGAACGCACCACCTCCCAGAAAAGCTCATCGGCGGGGTAGTACGCCAGGTTCTTGGACGTGACGGTGTTGCGCTCCCAGTCTTCAACGTCCACCTCGTCTGATCCTGAGAGAACGTAGTCGAGCTCCTCGGCGTCGAACAGCACGAGCAGCTCCGCTGGAACGACCTCGTAGAGACCGCGGAGAAACGCAAAGAGCTGTGGCGCAACACTGTCGAAGAGAAGGTACTGGAGCTTGCGTTCGACAAACTCGTGCTTGTTGGCGTCGGTCACGTCGATCTGGCTGCCGCCGGGCACAAGATCCACCTCTCGTGTCGTGCCGTCCGGAAGTATCTGTGTGACCGTGAAATCGAGACCGAGCATATCGACACCTTCGTTGTCCATCAGCCACTGGAGGTTCTTGTGAACGTCTGGGTCGAAGTACGCAAGGTCGTCAAAACCCACGGGCAGGCCCAAGATGATCTTGAGCAGAGGAAGAGCCAGGTGGAAGCCAGTGACGTTGCCCTCCAGCAGCGCTCGCCCTAGCAACCGACCGGCGGCGAAAATGTGGGCTAGGTGGTGCTCTCCAAGCAGTTCGCGCGACAATGGCCTGAGGTAGAACGTCTGGCCCCGCTCGTCAACGCACACGAAGATTCCGGCGCTCGGCTTGACGATCTGCTCGTTCAGTAGCAAGAACCACTCGCGGTAGACGCCGCCTGCGTCAATGCCTTGCTCACCGAGAAACTCGACGCGCACGGCGCCCGTTGCGGCCGCCGGTGAGAGCGTCGCGAGTGCGTCCAGCGAGTCGGTCAGCAGCGTCGCGCGATTGATCGCCAGCCGCGAGACCCCCGCGCTGCCTGTGTTCCCCGTGCGCGTGAATCGACTCGCCATGGACGTCACAAAATGGGCGAGCTTGGTTGGGAAGTCGAGCTGCGCGCTGCGGATACTGTCCAATATGCTGAGCGCCGACGCGGCATTGCCGGTATCCAGAGACGCATAGGCGACGTGGGTCGCATCAGCCGTCACGACGTTGACGACCACGGCCGTGGTCGTATCCAGTTTGGACGTGAGAGCCCGCGCGACGTTGGTGATGGTGCGCATCGCCTCGGCTGTATCAATGACCACTTCGACAGTTGGTTCGCTCTGGATGGACGTCGAGTGCGCCGAGATCGTACTGCTGCGGAGCTCGTGCCTCACGACAAGGTCGGCGGGATCCTCCAATGACGTGCCGACCATGGCCGCGCTCTGCAGCACGTAGAAGGCGAAATCTCGGGAACCGGCTGAAGCCGCCGGGGCGACATGGCGCCACACGACATGGGCCTCCTCGTCGACCTCCCGTAGCCACTCTTTGCGTCGTCTAGTGACATCGATTTCCAAATAAGCTCAGGCCATCAGTCAGTGTCGGTGAAATGCGGGTGGACGGATGCAAAAAAAAACGTACCGAATGCGCTGCTGGCGCTCAGACACGCCGACAGCGACCACCGCGTCAAGCGCGTCGCTGGACGGCGAGTTCGTCCCGCCCGCGCGATCGCCGCTGCGCCGCTGCCAGAAGCGCTTGCGCGCGCCCGCGGTCTCGGCAAGCGCGACGCCGCACAGCACGCAGCACGCCGTGCGGTGCGCGTTCGCGAAGCCGCAGCCCGCGCACTCGACGAAGCCCAGCTTGGCCGCGCGCACGGCCATGGCGACGCGGCGGTCGAACGCGTTGCGCGCTTGCGTGACGCTCGGGCTGTGGAGCGCCGCGTACGCGCCATGGGCCGCCTTGTCGGAGCGGCCGAGCCACCACGCATAGAAGAACGCGCCCGAGAGCACGACCGCGAAGGGCACGACGTAGAACAGGTAGATTGAGTCGTCGTGGATCGCCATGTCCGCTAGGAATACGCGGAGGAGACGAGCGAGCGATGGCGCGAGTATTGTTCTTTGTGCGTCGGTCGGGTCAGCGCGGAGCAGGGGCAGCTGAGACGTTGGAGCCGGTGTTGTCAAAACGAGGTGAGACGACCACAAGCACTTCCAGTTGCCGTACCATGTTTTGAAATTTCTGCGAGGGGCCAGTATGCTCAATCACCTCTATGGTTGTATACTTTGGACGCACCTGCCAGATTTCCCAGATGTGTGACATATGTAAGGACCTCTGACAAACCATATTACTAGTGGCTTTAATCGCCGTTTGTGCGCGAAACCGTCCAGTACATCGAATTTGAATCCACCGTCTCCAATTATAAGTTTTCGGCTCATGCGGTCGTGAAGCCGATGCCTTGGCCGGAGATCGCGGCGCGCACGGCGGTGCGCATGCTGCCGATGAACCCGTGGAGCGGCACATCGAGCGTGTTGAAGCACGCGTGGCTGTGGAGATATCCGTGCGTGCTCTCGGCCTGGACGCCCTTGAGTGTGAACAGACAGAGCCGACCGTCCTGGCTGGTCAGTGCGCCGAAGCCCCCAGGCGGCACGCGTGTGGATCCGGTCGCGAACTGCAGCAGCCGCCGTAGCTCTTCGTGGTCGAGCTCTCGAACGACCTTCCAGAAGAGCTCGTACGCCGGGTGGAACACGAGCTCCGTGGTTGTGACCGTGTGCGCCTGCCAGTCGTCCACGTCGATCTCGTCCGAACCGGAGAGCATCAAGTCGAGCTCCTCGGCGTCAAACAGCAGCAACAGCTCGAGCGGCACGACCTCGTAGACGCCGCGGAGCAGCGCCTGAAGCTGGTGTGCGACGCTGTCGAAGAGCACGTACCGCAGCTTGCGATCGACGTACTCGCGCTTGTTGGCGTCGGTCACGTCGATGGCGCGACCACCGGACACGAGCTCGACCTCGCGGGTCGTACCGTCGGGCAGCTTCTCAGAGACGGTAAAGTCGAGTCCCAGTGCGTCCACACCGTCGTTTTGCAACAACCACGTGAGGTGCTTGTACGTCTCGGGATCGAAAAACTCAAGATCGCTGACGTTCACGGGGAGACCAAGCATGATCTTGAGGAGCGGCAGCGCCAAGTAGAAGCCCGTAACGTTTCCTTCGAGTAACGCGCGACCAAGTAATCGGCCAGCCGCCAAGAATTGGGCCAAGTGGTTCTCGCCGAGGACTTGCTCCGAGTGCGGGTTAAGATAGAACGACTGCTCGCGCTCATCGACACAGACGAAGAGACCTGCCTCCTTGGCAACGATCGCCTG
Organism: Pythium folliculosum; assembly: GCA_023336295.1. Taxonomy (NCBI): domain Eukaryota; phylum Oomycota; class Peronosporomycetes; order Pythiales; family Pythiaceae; genus Pythium; species Pythium folliculosum. The sequence continues at coordinate 49,093 of JAADWV010000217.1, forward strand.
GTTCAGGAGCAGAAACCACTCGCGGTACACGCCACCGGCATCGATACCTTGTTCAGCCGTAAATTCAACACGGATCGCTCCGCGCGCTTGGTGCGGGGTGATGGTGGCAATCGCCCTGATCGAGTCCGACAAAAGGTTCTCACGGTCGATGAAGAACCGCGACTTGTTCCTCGAGTCCTCACCGTCTTCGTCGAGGTCCGCGGCGTCGTTGAACAAGCCTGCTACAGCTGTGATGAAGTGCGCGAGCTTGCTAGGAAAGTCCAGTGTCGCATGGGCAACACTATCTTTGCCACGAGAGCTAGCAGTGTCCGCCTCTCCAGTTGTGTGGACGCTGGCGTCGTCTCCCGCTGCGGCTTCCACGCACGTCACGCATATCGCGCTGAACTCGTCTTGTAACATACTCGTGACGTGCTGGATCGACAGGATTTCGTTGACAGCAGGCTCAAACTCGCGCTCTGGAGGTTCGATGTCGATCTCGACCTGGTGTGGTGGAGCCACAGGTGCTTTCCCCCGACTGACGGTTCTAGTCGTGCGAAGGACGTAAGAAGGAAAGGATGGGAGTGACTTGTCTCGAAAGTCGTCGGCGTGGCTCCAAATGAGCGATCCATTGGGAAGGAGCCGCCGCGTCCATTCGTTTCGACGCCTGTGCATCATCACGTGGTGAGCTAGCTGATGGTTCTGACTCAGCGAGTCGACGGCATGAATAGCGATGACACGCACCTTACGCGACGCTGGCGATTAGTGAGCGAGGCCCATGGCAATAGGGAAGGCGCTGGGTCTGCTGCTTCAGTTGCTGCCCTTGGACCCAATTCCGCGTCGCTAAAGAACGCCTTCACCCCTTTCTTCTTGGTCCTGGCAGCCGTACCACAGAGTGCGCACGATTTGATCCGCAGCGCGTTTGTGAAGCCACAGGCCACACACACGTAGAACCCGAGCTTCGCCTCGCTACTCGTAGATCGATTGACACGCATCAGTTGTTTTGCGTCTAAGCAGCTCAAGAGCGAGAGATCTCCACGCACCGAACTGCGATCGCGATGCGCCGATCGAACGCGTTCCGCGCCGTGCGCACGCTTGGACTGAGCAATGCTGTGTACGCGTCCTCGCCGCGATTGTGCTGACCAGAGAGACATGGCCGCAGGTACACACAGCCGGCGAGGATCACCAGCGGCAAGATCACGTAAAGGTACTCGGGCGAGCCACCGTCGGCCCCCATGTTCGGGTGCGCGAGTGTCTCGAGGCTTTCTGTGGCGTTCCCGATTTGCAGCGACCAAGTCGCTTGAAGAACAATGGCGATGGATGCAAGGAACAAAATCGTTTCAAAACAAGGTGATACCTAAGTGACGAGCTCCAAACACACGTGGAAACAGTCTGAGTATCCTTGCCAATGCACCCAACTTTGAGAATCTGCCACCCTGGCTTGCCGGGGATGGGTTCATAGCTATTGCCACCAGTTCACGCAATCGTGAAGCCGTTTTCATGGACCGAGATCGCAGCGTGGACGGCCGCGCGCATTTTCTGGAGCCGCCAGAGCGTCGGAATGTCGAGCCGGTTGAAGCACGCGTGGCTGCACAGGTTCCCGTGCGTGGTCTCCTCCGAGACGCCACGCAGCGTGAA
>JAADWV010000218.1:0-50685 GCA_023336295.1 Pythium folliculosum
CCCCCCCCCCCCCCCCCCCCCCCCCCCCCCCCCCCCCCCCCCCCCGTCTTCGCGTACGCGTAGTATCAAACTCAGAGCCGATAACGTATGTGGCGTCAAATAATACAAGCGTTACGAGTCTATAACGCTGAGAGTAGCAACCCAAACGACACCTCCTTCTCATTGACATCGGAAACAAGACGGTATCGGCATTACATAAACCCACATCACTGCATGTCGTAGATGATGACGCCGCCGTCGTCTCCGGCCGCGATCAGCTGCGTCGGCGTCGTTTCGATCGCGCGCACCGCGGCTTCGTTGGCCCCGAGGCCGTACAGGAGCTTCCCCTGCTTCCAGTCGTGGACGTGCAGCATGCCGTTGCCGGCGCCGCTGAAGCAAAGCTGCCCTCGCACATGCAGCGAGTAGATAAAGTCCATGTGCTCAGTGAAGTTGAACAGCGTCTTGAAGGACTTGCGCTTGTCGAGCACTTTGATCGTGCCGTCGGCGCCGCCTGTAATGAGGATGTTGTGGTCGTCTTGTGGCTCGTGGAGGAAGCCGACGGCTCCGGCTTTCCCGCTCTTCCGGTCAATGTGGAGCTCGAGCGCGTGCGCTGGTGTCGCACTCTTCTGTCGCAGATCCCACACGCGGACGGTGCCGTCCTGGCCGCCGCTAAAGCAAAGCGCACTCTCGTCGAAGCGGCTTGCGAGTACGCTCGTGGTGTGGCCTTTGTGCGCGCCCGCGATCTTGCGCGTCACCTTCTCCGCGTCGAGATCCACGAAGTGGACGGACCCGTCCCGGTCGCCAGTCATGATCGACCGCGAGGCCGTCGTGCCCAGAACAGACGCGTCCAGGATCGGTGCTGTGCCGGCCTTGATCGTGCTGACCTCGCGCTGTCGACTCGAGGCCTTCCGGCTCACGTTCCAGACGCGCACGGTCTTGTCGTAGCTCGCGCTGAGCAACAGGCCGTCCCCCAGTCGACGCACGAGCGTCACGGAGCCCGCATGGCCCGTGAGGTCCTCGCACTTGACGCCGGTCGCGTCCCACAGACACAGCTTGCTGTCCATGCCACCCGACACAATGCGGTTGTCGCCGAGGTACGTGGAGCACGTGACCCACTCGGCGTGGCCGAACTTCTTGGTGTACAGCGTGCGCATGCGTCCGCCGCCCATGGCCCCGCGTGGGCCGCCGCGCGACGCCGCGCCCGCCGCCAGCGGGATCGCGTACAGCGCGTGGTCGCTGCTGCCCACGACGATCTCCCGCTCGTCCGGACTCATACTCATGCACATCACCGGCTGCGCCGAGACCGCGTGCACCGTGCCGTCGGGCGACGCCGGGCCCGAGAGCCACCCGCCGCGGAGCTGCTGCGGCTCACTGGCCGTCGCCGCCGCCTCTTCCTCTCGCGTGGAATGTTCTTTGGTCGTGGGTCTCGACGCGCGCGCCTTTGGCGGTTCCTTCGCTGGCGTGGTCTCTTGGAGTGTTCTACCGCCGTGTTTCTGCACCATGTCCTCATACGCCGTGTCGAACGCCTCCATGTACGCGTCGTGCTGGCGGTGCGCCGTCGCGGCCGAGTGCGCCGGTGGCGCGCCGCCGCGGCTCGTGGCGCTGGTCGAGCGAGTCGGCTCCACGCGCCGCGCGTGGTCGTTGACGTCGTCGTGGTCGTCATTGTCGTGGTCGTCGTGCTCCGCTGTTGCGACGTCCGCGGGCCCGTGGGCCGCGTACTCCTCGTACCGCACTTGCCGTCTGCGTGCCGCCATATTGGATCCGCTGGATCGCTTTTTGGTGCCGCTTCAACAGAGGACAACTTCAAATAGTGTACACCCCGTCAAATAAGGTACGAGGTACCTAGAAAATGTGAACCACCTTATTTTGCGTTCGAGACTGTTCTTCGTGATTAGGGTCGTGTGGGACCCAGCGACTGGAACGCGAGGCGTTTCACAAAGGAGGAGGAGCTCACAACGACGACGTCAGAGGGCGGTCTAAGATATATACATGTACCTGGTACTGTACTGCACCGTGTTGAATGATCCGAAATGGATGTTGGGCGACATGAAGGCCGTTCGATCCGGGGCTCTTTGTTTGCTGGTTTTCTTTCTCCACGCCTCACCAACGACGCATGTCTATGGGGTTACACTTGGCGTGAGGTTCAGGATGGCTGTGTGGGAAGGGAGGTTACACTCTAAACAAGAGCTCTCCCAACTGGTGGGAGGCCCGTCTTCATAGTGCCCAGCCAGCTGCATGACGTCACAAGGATCCGACAGCGGAGAACTTGGCCAAGATGCAACTTCAACACAGGCCATACGTCCGGATAAACTCATCCGGATACGGTTTGACCAATCAGCAACCACCAGGCGTGCGTCGCGCCAGCTGGAGCGCTGTCCTAATCTAGAACAAACGTCCTATATCAACTACCAAAACGCATGTTTTGGATAACATGGTGCTATGCGTTGATGAGGTGCGTGAAGTTTTCGCAGAACTGGCGGTCGACAGAATGATGGTTCTTGTTTATGATGCTCGCTCGCTGGCGTTCACTGAGCGCTCTGACGGCATGTTGGACGTTTGGCCATTTGAACACCATAGAGACGAACAGGAAACACCCCACGCCGCCGTCCCCAGTATCCACACCCTCGCTCCGCCCGCCTGAAGAGGGATCCTCCGCCGCCTCCTCTCCTCCTCCCCTCCTCTCCATCGCTCTCCTTCGTCATCGGCGCCGTCTTTGGTGAACGAAGCGCCGCTGCGTGGCTGTCTGTCTGTCTGTCTGGTCTGCTGCCGTGGCGTGACGGTGGGTGGTGCGCCAGTACCGGTACTGTAGCAGTGGGAAGCCATCGACTTCGCGCCGCGCCTCCCATCTCTCTTCGCTCTTCTGGATCCACATCCCTTCCCTCGCCACCGGCGTGAGACGGTAGTGCTGCGTTCGCCGCCGACCTCGATTACCCTTCTCGGCTCATGCTCGGGCTCGCGAAGAATGTCAACAACGCGCGCCAGCCGGGCGCGCGCCGCGCCGCGTCCGCGTACAACCTGACCGGCCGCCACATGTCGCCGTCTTCTTCGTCGTCCTCGCTCTCGTCGCTCTCGTCCAGCGACACTGGCTCCGGTGCCGCGCCCGCGGGTGTGGCGGCGGACGCCCACGAGTCGGGCGTGCCGTCGCTGCTGGCGCTCAGCGCCGTGTCGACGTCGCCGCTATCGTCGTCTTCCTCGTGCTCGTCGATCTCGTCGATGGTGAATGGGGACTTCAAGGGCCTGGGCCTCGGGGACCATCTCGGGAACCCGCTACCTGGCAGCCTCGTGATGCAGCCACGTGGACAGGAAGCCGACAGCCACCACGTCACGCAGCGCGGCAGCGGCGTGGACAAGACCAATCCGTTCATCGGGTACTTTCAAATGGCCAGCCGGAAGTCGGCAACCGCTATCGCGGCGCCTGCGTCGTCCCCATCGCCAGCGGTCGCGGCCCCGTCCGTGGCGGGTGTGCGGGAGGGGCTGTTGGGTTCCTACCCGTACTCGACCGCAGCACTTTATAGCCAGCAGAAGAAGCTTACGGACTGGATCGGCTCGCGCGGCACACGGCTCCCGAGTTTCTTTGGACGAAGGGACGAGAAGCCGCCATTGGCATCGACCAAGAAGAGCGTGAAGAAGGTTGTTAGTGTCGACGAAGTGGAGACAGTCGAGACTGCACCCGTGGCACTGTTTGCCGACTACTCGATGGCTGTTGCAGATGCTGGTGTTGACGACAAGGAGACAGAAGAAGTGGCCCAGAAGACCGGGAATGGGATTGCCGGGCTCGTGAAAGAGGAGCAAGATGCAGCGGCGTTGGCCTCGCGTCGCAGGGCCTCTTCGTCCTCGTCCACACTGAGCACCAGCGCTGCCTCACGGTTCGAGCAAGACTTTGAAGTCGTTGGTATCCTCGGAGAAGGTGGTCAAGGAACGGTGTTTAAGGTCCGCAGCAAGGTCGACGGGTGCGCATACGCCATCAAGAAGGTCGCTCTTCCTCGCTCGCTCCAGCGTGACTCGCCCGCTTTCCACCAAGCACTGCGAGAGGTGAAGGCGATGGCCGGGATGGGAACCCACACGAATGTCGTGCGTTACCACACGGCCTGGTTGGAGGAGGATGTCGTTGATCAAAATGTTGCTGCTGGAGAGTCGACTAGTTGTGCGACCAAGGCGTCCGCCGCGTCCGTGGGCAGTGCGAGTGAGAACGAGAGCTCCGTCGCGTCTTCGTATTTCTCGGAAAACAGCTACTCAATCTCGTCGCTCAGCCAGTTTGACACCTCGATGGACGGCATTCATTTCGAGTCCAGTCGATCAATTGTTGCCGAGGCCGAGAACGAGCTGCTCAAATCTGTATCGCGTCGACCACTCCAGGGTGTGCAAGAAGATGTCCGCGAAGATGACAGTGTGAGCTCGATGGGCGAGTCGATGCAGCCAGAGACGCAGCTCATATTGTACATCCAAATGGAGCTTTGTGGGTCTGCAGCCGTGGCACTCAACACCAGCGAGAGTGAAGATGAGCAGGATGACAGTGACTCGTTTCAGCGTCTGATTAATCGCGTTACCATGAAGTCGCAGAAGAAGCCGGCCAAGAAGGAGCTTGAAGGCGAGGTTGTGCACTCCACACTTTCGTCGTGGCTGCGCGCAACTGTGGAAAGTCGTGCGTCGCCCGACGAGAACTTCAGCAAGCACCGCGAAGGCCTGAAGATTCTCCTCGGCGTCGTGCAAGGCGTGCAGCACATGCACGAGTCTGGCGTGATCCACCGCGACCTCAAGCCCGACAACATTTTCATTCACGGAGATGTGCCTAAGATCGGTGATTTCGGGCTCTCGAAGTCCATCGTGTCGGATGCGCAAGAGCTTGCATCCCACAAGGGATCAACCTACGCGAATGCGGTCGGCGAAGACCACACGACTGCGCTGGGCACGTTCACGTACGCGTCCCCTGAGCAGCTAGGGTACTCTTGGAACCGTTCCAAGGGCGCCGCGAGTCCTCTCGTCAAGAGCGCCAAGTATTCGATCAAGTCGGATATCTTCGCGCTCGGCATCATCTTGCTCGAACTCTGTTACCCGTGCTCGACCATGATGGAGCGTTCGCAGGTGCTCACGGCCGTTCGCCACGGGGTTGTCCCCCAGATCGCGCTCCAGCGCTTCCCGGACGAGATGGCGCTGGTGCTCTGCATGACATCTCTCGACCCCGAGGAACGCCCGACGACAGAGGAGATTGCTGAGCAGCTGCGAGCTCTGCTCGCGACGAAGGAGTCCGTGAGCGTGCGAGCAGCGTTGGATGATCTGCGGGATTTGCAGCAGAAGCTCGCGTTGGCGGTTCTTCAGCTTCGTGACCGCTCGCAAGCGGCGCAACAGCTCGAATTGCTGGTGGCCGAGCTGTCGGACAAAGTGCAGAGCGTTGGCCTCGCTATCGCCTAAACGCATCAAACTCTCTCGATCGCTCTTGTGACAAACGCCGCGTGAGTATCGCTGGCCGAGTTGCCGTCGAAACGCGAGCTGTGTGATGATGACAACGATCCCCGTACAACAACGTATGTCGTGCGTACGAGTACACTATGGAAAGATGAAGAAAAACGAACGGAGCGAGCACGGACCCGGCCCCTTCGTGTTCGATGGTATAATATGAGGACGGGATAACGTGCGGCCCCGCTACGCCTACGCAACGGGGTCGTGTTGAAAATAAAGAAAAAGGGAAAGAAAAGAACCACACTGGAATCAATCGCTCAGCAAGTGCTGGGCAGGATATTGAAGAAATGATAGTCCTGGTGTGCGTCGTAGACGCCCACAGTTGTGCCGCAGTCGGAGCACACGACCCCAAAGTACTCATCCTTCCCCAGCAAGGCCGCCGCGCCGCTGGCTTGGCGTTTCGTCATGGCGTTAAGTTGCTGGCGTGACGGTCCCGCGGCGGCACCAGAGGCTGCATACGTGAGGATCTCGTCTTTCTTGACACGGCAGTTCATCGCCGCACGCGCGCGGTACTGGTTGATATACTTGACGTGACGCTGGCAGTCCATACACACAGTCACGAAGCAGCACGGGCAGCACAGCGTGGCGTCGGTCTTGGTTCCTGGAGCACCATCGCCTCCTACAATCACAACATGGGAGCTTTCAATGAGAATAGCCTTCGTGGAACATGGGTACACAGACAAATGGACCTACGCAAGTTGGTCTGGACCCACTTCTCGTCCGCGTCGTCCATGGCGTCGTCGTACAGCGGGTCGGGCTCGGTTGAGAGCTCCTCGTCGTCGCTGTCGAGTTCGTTGACGCCGCCGAGGGGCAGCCCCGGCTTGCGCTTGGCGCTCTCGCTCTGCTGCGGCGCATGTCCAGCCGATGCTACAAATGAGCATAAACAACGGTTAGACTCGTAAATAGATCGCTCCGAGGAGTGTGAGCACACGTACGCGTGATCGATGAACCGGGCGCCGGCGACGTCACCGGCTTCCCACGCGCCGACGCAAAGCGGAACGGCGCTTCGCCGGCGTTCGCGTCGGGCGGCAGCGAGCGCGTCGCGGCGTCGAGCGCGATCTCCAGCGCCGACCGCCGCTGTGTGTGGCTCTGCAGCTCCTCCTCCGTGAGCACGAACTCGTCGTCGCCGGACTGGATGGTCGAGGGCTTGGCTGCCCCTGAGCGGTCGGCCGAAGCAGCGCTGTACGAGATGCTGCCAATGCGTCGCATCACGGCAGCGCTGGTGGTCGCCGCGGCGGTGTCGTTTAGCGACAGCGCAGCCAGCTGCTCGGCCTCGTCGCGCGGCTGCGAGGCGTTGCGCGCCGTGTTGCGCGCCGTCTCGGCGGCGCGGTCGCCTTCGCCGTCGTCGCCGTCACTCGCGTCGTCCTCGTCCTCGCTGGACATGACGACATCGTAAAAGTCGTCGGCGTCGCCGTCCACAAGTCCGAACTTGGTGCCGCGCTGCGCTGCGCTCGCCGTGGACTGCGGCGGCCGCGATCCGCCGCCGCCGCCGCCGCAGAGAGAGCTGGGCGTCATCACGATGGTGCTTGCGTTGGCTTCCAGTTGTCGACCAACATGCAGTGTACTTATATACGGTACTCCTTGGGTTTCTTTCAGAGACGCACCGTCCATTTTTGTAATTAATCGGTTTATCTCGCACAGTTACTGAAATCACACATCAGTGACCAGTTCGTTGTCGCGTCAAGTTTAGCCAAGCTCGCCGTGGAGCAAACGGCGAATCGGATTCTGGATTCGATGGGAAGGCTTCATGGCTCAACTTTGGCCACCACGGCACGCCTCTCAGTGCAATAACGCGCGCGGGTGCAAACTCATTTGGAGTGGATTGTTCCACATAGACAGAGTTGACAGCCTTTGGGTGCAGCCTGTGTGGCTGGGAGCACCAACGTGTGTTGGTGGAACATCCAACTTGGCTAACGAGGCACGCAAGAATACGTTTTGGGTCGTAATGTTCCGACTTGAAGTGTGGGAACGACTGGGTCGTAATCTACGCTTTCACACTTACTGTCAAAACAGTATTTTTGGCGCCTGAACCCACGCCGAAATGTTCAGGTAGCGAGAGATTTACCCAACTCAGTTGGTGGCAAACGTCGCATTCCAGCATGGCCAGAAACTAGGGACGACCCTTTCTCCTGAGAGATCTTCATGAGCAGTGCGTGGTGTTGGGGTCTTTGTCTGTCTGGATCAATCGGCTTGGGCATCTCAAATTGATAGATTCTCAATAGATGTTTCCACTCTGATGGTCAATTCGTGTTTTTGGCTTGAAGCAACAGTGAGCCAAACCGCCGCGCTTCCCGTGTTGCAGGCGGGACGCACGTGCCCTATGCTTCAAGAATGTTCTGACAGCACCTTGGTGGCGTGGGGGGCACTGGTAGTTTTCACGGCCCCCGCTCACATGACACATCACAAACCCGATCTCGGCGACTCTTGAAACTCCTACGGTACATGTATGTGTTCGTCTGGGTTCATGTGCCGTCTTTTGAGGCACCCGGCGTCTCGCCATCTCGCCGTGAGTGAGTCGCCCGCAAAAATGGTTTTGCTCCTCCTCCCTCCCTCCATCGCGTAAATTACACATAGATTGCGCGCGACCAGCACTCTTCCCCGCTTCGCATTGGCTAAAAATACCGGTCCCAGCACTGACGCCTTCCGTGTTTTGCTCCGACTTTACGACACCTCACGCCGCCCGATGGTTTGAGCGGGCGATCGTCGGGCATCCCGAACGTGTTTCCCAACGAAGGGGAGGAGGGTTCGCCCAACGCCGAACGCCCGACGCCGACGCCAACACACCAGCTCCCCCCAACACACTCCGACCGCGCGAGAGGAGATTGTTCCGCGAGGGGAGAACACCCTTGTCATAATGGAGGCCCGCGAGAGCGACTATGTGCGCGTGCGGTCGCCCTCGGTGCGGCCGCCGCCTCCTCCTCCTCCCCACGGAGCTCCTCCGTCTGCTCCTCCGGGCTCCGCTCCGCCGCAACAGCGCATGCTCCACCAGACGACGCTCGACTCGGACCCGAACAGCGCCGACGGCGAGTACCCGTTCGACGACCCGTACGACGAGAGCGACGACGACGCGCGGCTCTCGCCCGTTGTCATGCGCAGCCAGCGCCGCGTCTCCAGCGCCGCGTTGGCGGCCATGGGCGGCCAACTGCCATCCGGCGCCGATGGCACTGCCACCAACGCCAACGACGCGGCCCTCTACACGCTCCAGTCGATCGAGTACAGCCAGGCGGCGCTCAAGGGCCACCCGCGCAAGAGCAGCTGGGGCGGCGCGCTGTACTCGCTGTCGGCGCGCCGCACGAGCGAGACGCTGCGCCTGAGCGCCGTGCAGGACGGCCACCCGACGCCGCTGCGCACGTCGATCGAAACGGGCATCACGATCACGGCCGCCATGGGCAGCGAGAGCCCCGCGGTGCTCGCGTCCGGCGCGCCCGCGGCGACCAAGCGCCATCCCAAGGAGCCGTCCTACGTGCACGGCTCGTACCGCATCAACTCGTACTTTGCGATCCGGCTGCTGCGGATCATGCAGCTCGTGGCCGCGATCGACGTGGTCGCGCTCGTGGGCTTCTACGGCTTCCGCACGCGCGACGACGTGAGCCAGGAGGGCGAGCTCTTCGTGCGCTCGCCGTTCGCCGCCATCTTCTCGCGCGGCGACGCGTGCGCCACCACGATCTCGCTCGCCGCGATCGTATACCACTTGCTGCCGGCCGTGATCGTGCTCGGGCTGCCGGCGTCCGGGTTCCCGATCTTCGAGCCGTTCAAGCGCGAGGACCGCGTCGGCCGCGGCGGCCGCATCCAGAAGGTCAAGCGCACGATCTTCCTCCAGGTCTGCGAGATGACCGCCGTGCTGCTCTTCCTCATCACCGGCTTCATGGCCGTCGTCGCGGCCTACCACCTCGTGGTCGGCGAGCTCTTCACGTGCACCACCAACGCCTCGTCCTACTTCTTCGGGGTCGTCGCGATCGTCGTGTACGCGCTTATTTATGTCGAGATTCGCTACTTCATGCGGTTCCGCGAGCACCTCAAGATGCAGCTAGGCGCGTTCTCCGAGGCCGACCAGACGGGCGACGTGAAAGCCCACATGCTTCGATCGCGGATGCGCCGGAAACGCGTCCAAGAAGAGATCGCGCGTGCCGCGCACCCGGACAAGCCAGGAACCAACGAGCCGAGAGCGCCTCCCGCGCGGTCGCAGATCGTCGAGTTCGTGCGCAAGCGCCTGTACCGTGGCGCCCAGCTGGGCGACATTCGGCTACTCAAGCGCACGCTTCGCATCGCAAAGAACCATCTCGGCCCGGCGTTCGCGAAGGACATGTACCCGGACGCGCAGATTCGCCTGTGGTTCTATGGCACATCCACGAAGAACCCGATGCACGTGGCCGCGTACCACGGAAATATCCCCGCGATGGAGCTGCTCTTCCGCGCGAACTTTGCGATCAACTCCTTCGACAAGATCTCGCGGTTCCGGTTCTCCACGGGCGACATCTTCTGGTACTTGGCAAGGTCCTTCATTCGGCAGCCCGTCATGTCTGCGGAAGATTCGTACGGCGCTTCCTCGATCTTCAAGTCGACGCTAATCACTCCACTGCATTGCGCTGTGTCCACGGGTCGCGTGGATGCGGTCCGGTGGCTTTTGCAGCACGGCGCTGACGTCAACGTCTGTTCTCGTTCTTCGTTCCGTCACGAGTCCCGGCTACCTCCAATTTTCCTTGCCGACCACCCTGAGATTACCAAGGAGCTTCTCGCGGCCGGTGCCAATCATCTTGTGATCCCGGATCCAGGCCACATGAACACTCTCACGGTTCTTCAGATGGCGTACTTGCGTGGAAACTATGCGGTAGCTCAGGTGCTCGAGAACTGGGGTGGCGACGTGGCGCTGACGCCTTTACACACTGCCGCAGCTATGAACAACACGCCTCGGATTCGACATCTTCTTCGCAAGAAAGTCAACCCGGACTGTCTCGGTGAGCTCGGCTACATCGGCTTGAACAAGCGAACGCCTCTCCATTGGGCGTGTGTAAATGGTGCGATCGATGCTGTCGAGATGCTGCTTGGTGCCAGGGCAAATGCTGATGCCCAGGACGCTCGCGGTCGGACGCCGCTCCATTGGGCGGCTCGCGTGAACCAAGTGGAGGCTGTCAAGGTTCTGCTGGCTCACGGCGCAGACCCGAACATCGTCGACGACGGCGGGATGACGGCTATTCAGTGTGCTGCATGTGCCGGTGGGGCGACGGCGGACATGTTCCGAGCACTTGTTAGCCGTGGAGCCAACATCAACCACCAGCTTCCGTCTTCTGGAGACACTGCGCTGCATATTGCAGTGAAGCTCGACGATCTGCCCACTGCAGTGGCGCTTCTCAGTGTCGGCGGCGACATCATGCGCATGAATCACCAAGGCCTCCGTCCGATCGATTGTACTACATCGACTCGCCTCCAGTTCGAGATCAAGCGTGCTGCCGGCAACCGAGACGTGATGATCAGCTACACGCACTCTCACAAGGAGTTTGCGCTGAAGCTTCGAAAGACGCTTGAAGACGCGAACATCACCACGTGGCTCGATCTGATGGATCCGAGCGGGATTGGAGGTGGCGCAGTGTGGCGCGAAGAGATCGCGCGAGGTGTGACGAACGCAGCCGTTGTGGTTTGCATCATTACCGAGGACTACGCACAATCCCAGTGGTGCATGAAGGAGCTGGCATTGGCAAAGCAAGTCGGTACTCCGATTCTCGCCATCTCGACTGAAAATGCCAAGATCTCAGAAGATCTTCAGGTCTACCTCTACACGCGACAGATCATCCCGTTCGAGCCGTCGATCACAGCCATCGATCGCATCGGCGAGCGCGATATCCAGTACAAATACGACGACGAAGCCTACAAGCAGCAGTCCCGGCTCCTACTTGACGGCCTTCGCGATGAGATCGAAAAACGGAAGGAATATGTGTTGCGAAAGAATCTTCACCGTGCGGCGACTGCATCCACTATGAACACAAGCCAGAGCAACCTAAGTGCCCTCCACAACACTTTGCAAGGAACGCAGCTTGGAGGCTCAACAGGACGAGGCCGTGGAATGTGGCATCAAGGCAGTTCGAAAGCAATTGGTGGCGGTGCCCCGTTCGATGAACGGGCGCCGGCGGCTATGCTGCAAGAAAAGATGCTGCTCGAGAGCACAAATCGGGAGGGCTTTTTGTATTCATCTGCCCACTTCACGGGTCTCCGAGATGGCAACGAACTGCTCAGCCACCAGGGGCGTGACTATTATGACACGAACGAGTCGATCCTCAGTGTGAACAGCTTCGCCGGCGGCATGGGCCCAGATGATCCCAGCTTCCGAGAGCTCGGATTGAACGACTTGTCCAAGAGCGTCATCTTGAACCAGAACGGATACTACGTCCACAACCCGAACGACTCGGCGCCTGCGTCGCAGCAGCGAAAAGACTCAGCGATGGGCAACGGAACGGTCTTGGAGACCTTCAAAGACGTGAAGGACGTCGTTGACGACGGGCAGCACTTTGTCTTCATTTGCCACGCTGACTCGCACACGACGTTTGTGCGTCGTCTGTGCGCGGCGCTATGCCGTGAAGGTGGTTTGCACTGTTACGTTGACCGACGTCACGGTTATGGCCGATCAGCTTCCAGGAACCACGAGAACTCGCCGCCGAGCACGCAAGGTGGTCTACAAACTGAGGAGGCTGCAGGAAATGACGACGATATGCTTGGGCGCATTCACGACGCTAAGGACGCGATCCTGAAGTGCTCGGCATTCATTGTGGTTATCTCGGACAAGACGTTGCGGAGCCAGTTCGTTCGGGACCAGCTTGCGTTCGCAGAAGACAAGGGCAAGAAGATCGTCCCAATCGTCGTGAACCCGATCGAGTTCAGTCTCGACATGCAGTACAGCTTGTCGCGCAGCGACTTCCACCATTTCCTCACCGGAGGCGACATGCTCGGGTTTGAGAAGTCGCTCGACCAGGTGTTGGGCACCTTGCGCGAGGAGATCTATGGTATTTCGGTGGAACCGGCGACCATGTCTTTGAACCGACTACCTAAGTCATTCAGCCTCAGCCAACTGTCGTCGTTGAGCTCATATGAAGGTGGCGCTCAGTCTGCGTTCGGCCATGGGGAAGTCAACCTTCGTCGGCGTCATGGAAGCAGCAACAGCTTCGTCGGGGGTGGGGATACCAGCAGTGTGACAAGTAGCAGCCGTGGCTGGATGGAGCCGTCGTCGTCCAGCCGACTCAACCTTTCGTTCATGAGCTCGACGTCGAACTCGGGGGCAGCAGCGACGACGCCGTCGCGGCCTTTGAACTCAGACATGAGCCTCCAGCAGGCGATGCTGGGCAACTTCTCCACGCTTATGCGACGTATCACTGATGAATTCGACGACGACGACGAAGGCGATGTGCTCGTGGAGGAAGACATGCTTGAGGACGATCTGGAAGATGACGACGACATCCCGGAGCTTATGCGCTCCGTCAGCGAGAACTCGGCGTACCTTAGCAACAGCTTCCAGAACAGCGAGCCGCCTGCCGGTCAGTTCGGGATGCGCCCCGTGTACCAGCCACGGCCAGGGCGCCTGTCGTCGATCATGTCGAACTCGAACCGGTCGGTCAGCATCCTGGAGCACGGCTCCGACGACGAGACCACGTCGCTCGACGGCGTGCGCATGAAGACCGAGAAGAGCCCCGCGATGCAGCCCCACGAGTGATCAACGACCCCCAACTTTTTTTTTTTATTAATTCTTGAAACCTGGGATTGTGGAGATGAACCACCCACAAAATCTATGACACTTGTGCGATCATTCACCGACGATGTGCATTGCCCTTGCGGGCATCATCACTGACCACGCTCGTCTCAAGCATTACCTGGCTCCTTCGAGAACCAGTTCACCGCAATAATTGACTGCCTCAATTATTGGTGGTTCCAGAATCACAACTCAGACTATATCAGTATATTTGGTGGCTGTGTGTGTTTTCCCTCCAACAGCTCCAAACCCGAAGAGCTCCAAAGTTGTGATCCCACTTCATTAGTCACCATGAGCGACGCGGCGGGCGACGACGTCGCGCTCGGGGAGCTGCAGCAGCGGCTCGAGACCTTCACCGAGCAGCTCGCGAGCATCCACCAGCTGCTCGAGAGCGACCCGGAGAACGCCGAGTTCCTCACGATCGCGCAGGACCTCGTCGAGGTCATCCGCCTCACCAACGAAATGGTACTATTACGCTTCCTTCTGAGCCTCCAGAATGAGACCTTGCTTCCTCACTCACTCTCCCTGTCTATGCGTAGATTGATCTGAAGCTCAGTAATGCCAGCAGCGCCGGAGCGGACGCAGGCGTGGAGCCCACCAGAGCGGCGGCAGTGACGCAGGAGGACGGCGACTCGTTCGCCGCGGGCGCCGTGTGCGAGGCGCTGTCCAAGGGCGTGTGGTTCCCGGCGGTTGTCGAGTCGCTGACGGCGCGCGACACGTACAACGTCCACTACATCGGGTTCGGCAACAAGGACGAGCTGCCGGCGTCGTCGCTGCGCTGCATCGAGGCCGCCGAGGACGCCGACGCGCTGCCGCCGCGCGGCGCGATCGCCGTCGGCTTCCGGTGCCGCGCCAAGTACTACGTCGACGCACAATACTACACCGCGCAGGTCACAGCGCTCACGGCGCACGGCTTCCAGGTGCTTTTCGACGGCTACGGCAACTCGGAGGAAGTGCCGTACGAGTACCTGCGGCCGGCGGACGCGTCGGCTGCGGCTGCCACGGACGCCGTGGACGAGACCACGAGCGCGACCGCGAGCCACAGGCCCGTGGCGGTCACAGCGGCCGTGCAAGCCGCAGAAGCCCGAGCGTCGGCAGCCGCGGCCGCGGCCTCGGCGGCGCTCAAACCGCGCGACGCCGTGGTGGCCAAGGCCATCAAAGTGCCCGAGAACCTGCAGGTGCTCCCCACGGACTCGGAGGCCGAGAAGGAGCGCAAGCGCAAGCGGCTCAAGCACATCCAAAAGCTGAACAAGCAGATCGAGGTGGACAACGCGCACAACCTCAAGCAGCACGACTGGAAGTCGTTCCAGCACAAGGCCGTCAAGGGCGGCAAGGTCAAGGGCAGCGGCGTGCTGTCCAAGCGTGGCACGAGCATGTTCGCGTCGCCCGACAGCGTGCAGGGCCGCGTCGGCGTGGTCGGCAGCGGCCAGGGCATGACCCACTACGACCCGGTCGCCAAGAAGATCAAGAAGAGCCACCTGGAGAGCGCGCCGCGACTGTAAAAATGTTCATCTCCGCGATGCGGGTGTTTGTTCTATTTGCATTTCCGTATTTTCGCAATTTGCCTACCAGTTTCTTGTTTTGTATTCTTGCGCGTCTCGTGTGGGCTCTGGGCGACGCTGCGCATGGACCACGACGCGGGTTACGTGCTCGATCGGTCGGCTCGTGGTGGGGGCAGCGGGGAATGCACGCTGCTCGTGCGGCGTAGCAGCGGCTCGGTGCCGAAATGGTGACGTGGACGGGGCGGCATCTCGACGGCGGCGTCGTGGTGAGCAAACTCGGGCGTCATCTGTTCACGTGGCGGTGAGGGCGTCGTCGTGCTCACGGACCAGCCGTGGCCGCTGGTCGCGCCAGAAGTTGGCTGCCGAGATGGCTGCAGAATCGGGATCGTCGGGGGCATTGCCCCATCGGCAGTCATCGGCGCCGGGGTCATGCTGAAGCTGGACGGCGACAATGCGCGCACACCCGACACGCGAGACGCGGCCGACCGAACCGACGACGCCGGCGACGAACCGGGAGACGAGGAGAGAGCGCCATCGTCATCGCCGTCGTCCGCGTCGTCGTCATCGTCATTCACGCCATCACCCTCCACGACGTCCCCGCCACTGGCGCGAGCACGCCGCCGTCGCTCACGTTCCTTGCGTCTCTTGCGTCGCGCCATGCGCAAATGGTGCTGCAGCTCCTGCTCCTTCTGCTGTTGTTGGCGCTGCATCGCCTCGGCCGTCTGCTGCAGATACACGACGAGCCGCTCGAGACTCTGCTCGAAGCCGAGCGAGACATTGAAGTGCTGCACGACGCTGCGCGAGAACGTGTATCGCTTGGCCAAGTCGACGGTTTGCAGCGACAGCATCAGCGGCACGATGAGCTTACCGCGGTCTTCCGCAAACGCCAACTGGTCGGCGAGCATATCACACTTGGATGAGATAGGCGAGAGTACCACGATCACCGCCGAACATTCGAGAATGGCGTCCTTGGCAGCGAGCTGGCGTGCCTGTGCGGTCGTGGTCGCCACGTCGCTGCCCGATCCGTATCCACCGGCGCTCGTCGCAGTGGATTGAAGGCGGCGCAACTGACGCGGGCTTCCGTGGTGAGAAGTGGACGAGCCGTTGGCGCCCCCAGTGGGAACACCGACACCGTATTGGATGGACGGAACAGACTGATCGAGGATGCACCGCACTCCTTGCTTCTGCAGCGCGTTCCGCAGGCGCTGGCAAAACTGCATGTGGTAGTCACCGTGGGCGATGAACACGAAGGCGTTTCGGTTGGGTGAGGACGGCGAGGCGAGCGCTGGTTCGTCCATCAAGAGCCCGTCTCGATTTCCGCGGTCATCATAGGCACGATGGTTACGCGGCGCCACGCCGCACATGCCCCCTGGTTCGCCGTCCGAGGCATCCTGGTCGCTTTCATCCTCGCTAGACGCGGGCAAATCATTTTGCGCTGTGCTTCTCGCGCGCAAGAGCATCTTCTGGCGCTGCTGGCGCTGCACGCGCTTCACACGGTGCTCTTCGATCTGGTCGTGAATACCGTCCAGCAGCAAGCGGACACAGTTGCGGAAGATCTCATCGTCATACTCGTGCTTGACGACAAGCTTAGGTTTCGCGACGGTGCCGTCCCCCTCCACAGCATCGCGCGGGTCTTGAGCTGCGAGCAAGGCCTCGTCGTCGTCCATGTCACCAGTACCCGCATGACCGCTCGGGGTTTTCTTGGCGTGGTCTTCCCCTTCCTCTTCAAACACTTCAACTGTCCGCTCCACAAACGCCGGACGGAAGTCCACGATCTGTCGCGTCCACAAGTAAACCTGAAGCTCCTCCGTCATCTGCATGTCTTCACACTGGATGGCGACGATGGGCACGTTGTGCATTTTCGCAAACGCCAACTCCTTCATACACCACTGCGACACTGGATAGTCCCTGGTCAGGAGAGCGAGCACGAGCGCGCTGGATCGAATACCTTGGGCGATTTCTTGCCGCCAAACAGAACCACCGGTGATTCCGCTCGGATCCATTGAGTCGATCCATGTCGTGACGTAAGCTGCCTCCAGTGCGTCGCGGACCTTGCGAGCCAACGCACTGTGCGAGTGGCAATAACTGATCATCACATCCCGATGACCAGCCTCTTTCTTGATCGCGTATCGCAAGGAAGAGGATGTCGTGCAATCCATCGCGCGTTGGCCCACATAATTTACGGCTGTCAAACTCATACCAGCGCGTACCAACAGAATCGCAGTGGCTTCGTTGTTCTTGCGAAGCGCAACATGGAGCGCTGTGTCTCCATTCGCCTCCCGCGTCGCGTGAATATCGATGCCGTGGATCTGAAGCATTTCAAAAATGTCCGGATCCAGCGTCTTGGCGGTCCGAGACGTTGTGAAGTCGTTTCCCCCAGCGCCAGCAGCCTCGTGCTCCGTTCGAGTCATTCGACGATGCGTGTCATGGCCGCGATGGTTAGCATCCGATGTGAACGCCTCACTGCTTGGACTCGAGCACGTCCCAGCCGCACAAATGCATAAAAGAGGATCGCCTTGGATGTCGCGAACGTTGACGTCTGCGCCATACTTGAGCAGGATTTCCACGGTTTTCACTCGATTTAACAGGCACGCCCAAGTCAATGCCGTCCGCCCAAAAGCATCTTTAGCGTCGAGGTTGGCACCAAACTTGAGTAGCAGCTTGACAACCTTGGTCTCACCTCGAATCGCTGCCCAATGGAGTGGAGTACGACGGAAAAATCCCGTGACCTTCTCACCGAATGTGTCCGGATTGGCGCCGTGCTCCAAGTAGAACCGAACTTCCTTTTTCAGTCCGCGCGCGCTTGCGTCGTGTAGTGGTGTGAGCGCGACATCGCCACCGTACTTTTCGATTTCCATCGCGACTGCGTGGTTCCCAACGAGCCGAGCGACTTCAAATGCGGTGAGGAAGTAGCCGTCACCAGGCACAAAGACCGGGTTAGCGTCGGCGTCGAGAAGCAAACGCGCACATTCCTTGTTGATCGCCCAGAAGAGCGGCGGCGTTACAAACTTGCGGTGCGAGGACTCCGCCGAGAGGTTGGGGTCGGCGCCAAAGCGCAAAAGTAGCAGAACCATGTCAGTGTTGCCCATGGATACAGCTACATGCAGTGGAGTGAGAAGCGTCGAGCAGACTAGGCCGACGGGGCCAAACACGAGACGCGTCTTGTGCCTCGAGTAGTTGGACATGCGTAGGAACGGCACGATGTCGAAGAAGAAGCGGTAGATCCACGACACGTTCAACTTGAGCAGCTCCATTTTCTCGAGCTGGTGAATGTCAAACATTCCGTTGGACAGCAATTCTTCCACGATCTCCGGATTGTCGAACGCGACCGCGACGTGGAGCGGGTTACGCTGGCACTTGATGAACCGCCGTCCAAAAAAGCGCTCCATAAAACCTGTGTTCTCATACCATTTGTGGGCAAAGTCGGGCCCGTCAAGCAGCGTGGCCGCCTCGATCTCGGCGCGCACCTCGTCGATCTCCCCGTACTTGGCGGCGTGATAAAGTCGTGTCTTGATCGCGTGGACGCGCTTCGTGTGCGTGGACGCAAACCACGACACGCGGAACGAGTCCTCAACATAGTCGAAGCGCGCGCGCCCGGGCACACAGCCGCGCTGGTACAGAAAGTGCTCGTGCATTCGGTGGAAAAGGATGATTTGCTTCCAGCGGAGCCCGTACGCGATGATGCCGACCGCCTGGGCGAGCACGAACGTGATGAACACGCCCGTGGGCAGCGAGTTGGCGCAGCGCACGGACACGCTCCACAAGTCCGAGTGCTCGCCGCGCGAGTCGGCCAGCGCCGCCGCGGGCAGGAACATGGTGAGGAAGATGTAGACGAGGTACGGGATCTCGACGATCACCAGCACCTCGCACGCCGTGAACAGGAACGTCTTTTTCAGCTTGGGATGGTCGTCGTCGTGGACGACAGCGCCGTCGGCCGCGGCCGCCGCAGCCACAGGGGTGCCCGTCGCGTCCATACCGCCCAGCGGCTCAATACCCAGCGCGCCGTTCACAGGCGTGCGGCTCAGCTCGCGCTTGGACAGCGGCTTGACGCGCTTGAAGAGCTTGCACATGGTCAAATTGAACGCCGGCACGCACAGTAGCGCGTTGCCGAGCAGCGAGAACGCGAAAAAGTCGAAGAACTCGCTCGAGAACTCGTGGCACTGTTTTTCCTGGCCGCGCGTGAGCAGCGACGTGAGCACGGCGTCGTTGATGAGCAGCCGCAGCACGTAGATCGTGAGGATGAGCGTCGTGTTGGTGATCATGGGCGCGCAGAGGAACGTGTTGTCGTCGCGCTTGAAGCCTGGCAGCAGGTGCGTCACGAGCCGCCGCACGCGCGTGTAGAGCCACCACATGCGGCGCACCTGGAGCCGGCCCTGCGCGTCGATGTAGTAGTGCGACGACGGGCAGTTCATCATGGCCGCGGGCGACGCGCCCGGCCCGCCGTGCGCGTGGCCGCCGAGCCCGAGCCCGAACCCGTGGCCGTGGCCGTGGCCGTGGCTGTGGCCGTGCTTGCTGTGAGAGTGCTTGGTCGAGCGCGAGTGGTCCGAGCCGTTCTCGTGGGACGTCGTGGACGGGTTGCTGCCGTTGGTCTTGTCGCTGGCCATGCTCAGCAGCCGCTGGCTGCGAAACTGTGTCATGTGCCGCATGCCCTGGAGCCCTGGACGCTTGGGCGCGGACGGCGACGCGACCGCCAGTGGGGACGGCAAAGGCGACGGCAAAGGCGACGACGACCGCGTGGACGACAGCGCCGCGCCGTGCGTCTGGTTCACGATCGCGGCGACGCGCGCGGCCGTCTGCTGGAGCGCGCGCGGCGACTGGAAGCGCACGAACGCGTGGCGCGCGTCCGCGTCCGCAGCGTGGTCGTCGTCCAGCGCCACGTCCAGCACCAGCGGCTGGTCGTGGTCGTGGAGCGGCCGGATTCGCGCGGGCGCGCCGTCCACCAACTCGTCGTACGACCGCGAGAGCTCCTGGTCCAACTCGTCGTAGCGCGGCGAGCTCGCATCGCCCGGCGGCGAGCGGGGCATCGTTGGATCGAGCGAGACGTCGGCGATCGGCCACGAGCGTTACAGAGAGCGAGGCGGCTCGAGCGCGGCGAGCATGCGCCGCGGCGGAGGACGGTGGTGGCGGCGGCGAAGATGCGGAGGTTGCTTTTTTCCCTTCCGCGCTTCACGACGCCAACGATGACGACCAACGTTGGGATTACGGCGTTGGATTTCTAGCTTCGGCCCCCTGTCGCCCAGCCCCACTTCAACGGGACGGAGGTTAGTCGCTTCGACAAGTGCCTGGCGTCCGCGGGTCTAAAAAACCACCCGGTGGAAAGTGGAGCGTGGTGGACGCCTCTGGCCACCAGGCGGGGGCTCTTGTGGTTCGGACCGCTTCGTGTTCCTGTTGGCGCAAGACCGAGAGATGAACACACCACACCAACACCAAACGAATGGGGGTACACCCGATTAGAGGACCCTATGGAAATGCAGCGATTTGTGGAAACTGGCCTCAGATCATTTTGAATAGCGTGATGATTGGTCGAAAAAGAAAGTGGCCAACTGACCCTCAAGCAATCGCGGTTAGGGCTGAGACTGAGTCCTGTTCGAAGAACCCATTCCTAAATCAGTGAAGTCTTGACATGAAGCTGGTTCTATCAGTATGCGGCGACCAACTAGTGGCGTCAAAATGGCTACACTTGTGTCACAGAGGCCGATACACGCGCCATCGCATCCCAGGAGCTACAACGAGGCCGCTTGTCCATTATCTTTACTGTACACACTTAAATTACGGAGCTGCCACGCATGGGCCGCGCGGGTCGTCACTGCCAACCCCGAGCTGGCCAACTACGTGGCAGAAGACACGGACATGGCGTCGTCGTGGAGCTGGCACACGTTGCCACGCCGCACGGACCGGGAGCAGTCCGGGAACACGCACCGCTTGCCGCCGCCGTGCGAGATGCAGAAGCCGTTTCCGCGGTCCTTTTTCTCGCAGCCGTCGGTCTGGCACTTGCGGATGCCGCCGTGCACGTAGCACCGGCCTTTGCGCTGCTGCCCGCGTGTGCAGTCCGGGTACTCGCAGCGCTTGCCGCCGCCGTGGGCCCGACAGAACCCGCCGCCCTGCGAGCTGCGCGTGCACCCGCCCGGGCCGTCGTACTGGCAGCGCGCACCGCCGCCGTGGGCTTTGCAACGAGAGTTGGACTGCGCGCGGCGAACGCAGCCTTCCTCGACGCACTTCTTGCCCTTGGTGCCCTTCGAGTCGGCCTCGTCCGACTCCGAGTTGGTCGACGCTGGCGCGGCCACGGGCGCTCGCTTGGCTGGTGGTTTTGCGGCTGCCTTTGGCCTTGCTGGCGCTTTCTTTTTCGGCGCGGGAGCTGTTCCGAGCGAAGCTGCGAGCGCCGACGCAGCGTCACTTGACGGCGTCGCAGTCGCGTTGTGCGTCGGCTTGCGAGCCTTGGACTTCTTGCTCGAGATGTTCCTGGTCAGATCCGGCGCCTGACTGAGACCTGTCGGCGTCAATAGCGCTGTAGTCACCCACGTGGGGGCCGCTGGCAGGGGAAACTGCATGCGAGGGGTTGGAATGGGTGTGGGCGCGTTCAGCGGCGATGGAGCCGTCGCATTCCTGGAGACTGTAGCCGTGGTCGCCGCGCGCATGACGTCCTTGATGCTGTTCGGGTTCAGCCGCTGGATGTTCCCGGTCGGGTTATTGCTCCAGACCGCTTGCTGAAGTGCTTCGATGGCGCTCATCGACGCCGTGGGCGCCGAGTAGCTGGCGCCTGACGACACAGCACCGATGGGCTGCACGGGCATCAAACTGTCCTGATAGTGACCGTGGCGCGGGGTGCGGTGCGGATCCAGGAGCGTCCCGCGCGGCGTGCAGCTCGTAGGGCTGAACATCTTGAAGCTCGCGTGGCCATACGTGGTCGGGGACGGCATCATAGGCGACGCCATGCTGAGGAAGACGTCCCTGAACACCGGGTCGAACAAGCTGCCCGTGACGTTGTTCTTGGGCAGCTCGATGGGTTCGAGCAGGTTCGACGCCTGGAGATGGTCGCCCATGCCCTCCACCTGAGTCGTCATCGAGAGCGCCTCATCGAACTCATGCTCGTTAAGAAGTTGACGGAACGCTTCTTCTTCCTCCGGACCGACGCCAACGCGCAGCGTCCCGGGTGACCCCGCCGGCGTGCCGTTGGACTGCATGAACTTGAAGGACCGGAGACGAGGCGACGACGAGGAGGAGACGGTCGGCAGCGGTGAGGTGGAAGGAGTCAGTGACGCCGAAATCATGAGAGACCGAGTGGGCGATGGCTGCGGCGTCGAGCGCAGCTCAGGCTGGAACAGCGACTCGACAAACGCGACCTCGTCCATCGCGCGTTGGTTCGAGAGAGATGCGGTGCGCGCCACCGTCTTTACGCCGCTCGCTGCTCTGGCGATTGCCGGACACTCGCAAGGGTTCTCGTGGTCGGACCTGCCGATCTGTCCTGTCACTCTCTCACTCGCTCGCTCCGACGGCTCACTGGCGCGTCTGGGTTGAAAAAAGAGAAACCAGGTCGCTGGTCGACGGTCTTTGCACGCACAGACTGCCAACAGAGGCCAAATATTCAGCACGAGCAATCCAGCGAGTGGGCTCGGACTTGTTCACGCACTGGCCACGCGCTGGCCACCTCCACCTCCACTCACGACCAAATCAGCAGGAATGAGCCGATGGCTCCACTCCAGTGTCTCCGGTGTGATAGCGACGAGGCATAAGATTGCTAGCCCCTCGAGGTCGACGAGAGCACAGCTGCGCGGCGGATCGACGTCTTCGACGCTGGATCCGTCCAATACCAATCGCCGATGAGTTCTCAGGAACTCGGCCATGAGCCCTCGAGAAACTCGTCCTCATCGGCCGCTCCAGGCGGCGAGGGCCGTCCGACGTGCATGCCCAACATGTTGCCAAAGCCTGACGTCGCCGACCCAACTGGTTGGTGAGAACCTTACGGCAGCTGCCGAGGGTTCAGCACAGACCTCGAAAGCTGAACGCCCAGTTTCCCGCGAGTGCGCCGCGCCGCCAGCTGCAAGTTGCCTCCAAGCAGGTGGCCATCCAGCGCCCATGTGGAGAAAGTGAGCCGGAGGACGGCACCAAGGGAGACCTCGCTGCATGTGGCACTGCCAGGGGTGCCAGCAGGCAGAGAAAAAACGTAGACGGTGCCACCTGCCAGGGCCACTCGCCTCTGGCTCTGATCCCTACGTCACCGCGTCCCGAGTCGCTCGCGATTTCCAGAGCCCTGCGACCAGTCCGCCGCATTCATTCACCACCTGATCTGACCGGACAAGAGTCGCTGGTCACACACTTCAAGTAGTTACCGGTTCCATACCGGTATACTGACGACTCGAGATTTCTGGGGCGTGGAACACCAGAACTATTCGGTTCCGCGTGGATCGTTTCTTGTCCAATGTGGCCAGTGTGTGAAATGGCTACGCGCGATGTGGTCCTTCCTGTGACGCCCATTGCATGGGTTCGGCTCGGAAGCAACAGAACGAACAATAACGTTACGCGAGGCCTCTACAGTAAATGTTCCCGTCCCGTGAACCCACACGAACGCGTGGTCACTTGCGGACCCCGCTACAGCACTGTACATGTCAGACCCCGAGCGAGTGGCTGGACTATGCTACACAGGTCACGATACTCTAAGCGGCATCCAAGGGCACCACGGTATTCAAGCGTCGCCCGCGTTGTCCTGGCACAGCTCGCGTTACCGTCTGCACTGCACCTGCGAAGTGGGCTCGAGCCGGAGCTCGCAACTCGGCGACGCGTCGCTCTGTGCTGCGTCGCGTGCGGATACAGCGCCGGGTGTGTGGACCGCTGACGGCGTCAGCGGTCCGCTTCAGTACGTTTTGTTTGGTCAACGGTGCTGGCCGGGACGGTCGTCCATCTCTCTGAATTCTCCGGGGCGGAATATCGTGCAGAAAGGATAGACGCGAGAAAAGCGTTCGTCTCCTGCACCCGGATCTTCCATGCCTGTCATCCTTTGGATGGCAATGAAGCCACACTGCCATGGCGCACGACGCCGTCCACGTGCGCCGCACGTGGCAGGTACTGTATGACCTTGCTGGCGTCCACATCCGCTGTTCTGTGTCAGGCTCAAAATTCGCGGCTCGCCAGTCGTGGCACGCGTGCCTGATTCAGGCCCTGAACCCTCACAGCATAAACCTGTGGCCAAGACCCCTATCGGAGGGGCTTTGAAAGCGAGAGTTGATAGGGCGAACATCAGACCAACGCGGACGCGCCACTCTTGCCCATGTTTGCCTCCCATCATCCAAGCGACCTGAAAGCACATGCGCTCACGACAACAAGCGTTGTGGCGCGACGGTGACGTCGCCCGAACTTACTTCAACCTGGACACTGACAGGGCAGCCGGCCCCTACAGACTAGATCCACCACAGATCCCATCCTCATACTGTTGCGTATCCTCCACCAGGCTGAATGTGCTGGTGGCACCAGCACACTCACGTGAGAGGCGACCTTTGTTGGGCCGCCCGGCCTCTCCACTTGCACTGTTGGCTCGGAGCCCACGAGCGAAACGGACCGACCTTCGTTCCAAGTGGCGTCTGCGTTCGCCAGCCCACTCGCGGCCCATGGCCGTCCAAAGTGACCCTGCACCCTCTACTGACGCGCTGCGCCACCTGGGAAGCGCTCGGCTGGCGTCGCGATGGCGCACGCCGGCCGTGGTCATCGTCGTGATCCTTCGGCAGACGCCAGTTGGGAGAACAGATTGGTGCAGATGCGGTGAGGAGACATGTTCTTCGAGCTCGGTGGGTCTGGCCACATGCGTGTGATGGTGCAGTGTGGTTCTAGTACAGCGGCGCCTTTACGGCGATCTGTCCTGCATCTGTTTGTCATCACCAGCGCTTCGCGTGGTTGCGCGTCTCCTGGTCGAAATGACCAAAGAATCATTCGCAATTTGGGCTGGAACGCAAGCGGAACTCATGTGGAGACCCGACTGACACGCTCGCCAGTGAGAATGTTCTCCGCACAAAGACTGGAATCCCAGTTCCGAAACGACAAGCACGGATCGGATTTTCCCCAAACCAACTCGTTCGTGCTGTTGGAGTGGGTGAGGTGGGGCGCTTGTGCGTTTCAGCGCTGAGGATCGTGGAGTGGTGATGTGGGAATTCATGTCAATTACGCAGCCCACCGTTGTTGGAAAACAGTTGGCTCGGGTAACTTCAGCGCGGAGAGGGGTACTCTCGAGCTTGATTCTTCCGAGTTGATCAGCAAGCCAGGCGAATCGGAGCGAACACCACGTTGAAGCTGAAGATAATCCGCTATGTGGCTCTCGCGTCCGTTCCCCATTCGTCAGCCCGCCCTTCCTGCGGCTCGGAGTGGACCACGCGTAGCGGGAAGAAGCTTCCGCGGAAGCGTAGGTGGCACGAAGTGCCGTGCCGATCTTCGTGCAAGCATTTTCGCGGCTCCGCCTCTACCGCTCGCGTCCCCAGTGGGAGAAATCCGTGGATCGAGATCGGGTAACCGCTCTGGCCGCTCATTCAGTGCGCACTTGTTAGCCAAACTTTGTGGGTTTTGTGCCGCTTTCCTTGTCAAGGGCGGAACTTGAAGATTTCCAAACCAAACCAAACGGTAACCCACCACGGCCACAATTGGTCGTTTTTGCACTTCTGCCTCACCTGGCCTTTCTGACTCTTTTTTCTCTTCTGAAAAGTGTATCTGGCGAACTGAATTCTTAGGGGCCACTTTGTGCCCCGAATGTAGAAGCCGGCTCGACACGACTCCCAAGTCGCTCGCCATTTGGTTTGTCACTCATCATCACTCCAAAGTGCCTGCTCAAATCGGCCCCCAACAACTCCAGTGCAAGACGAGAGAAACGCCAACACAAGCAAGGAAACAGGTGGCGCGCGCCACGTCTCTGTACCACTTCCTTCTCTGCCGCTCGCCGCATCATCGCAGCGCTGCCTTCCAGGGCCCTTGCTTTTGCGTGGCGCTGTCGACCCTTCGCGGCGGGCCGCCAGCCGACGCGATGTTGAGTGTTGTGGCGCTGGGCGGACCGAGTGTGTGGAGTAGCTCCCCGCCGCGCCAGCGTGGTCCGCGGGCAGCCCAACTGCTCTCCCCATTTTCGATTCTTACGGAGGCCTCCCAGTAGACTCCTTACCGTCCAACACCAGGACTCCCCCACGCTCTCGATCTCCGATCAAGCGTACCATCCTCCGGGATAACCACCAAGTCTAACCAACTTACCGCTCCGCCCCGCGTCCCCTCCGCTCCCCTCCTCTCCTCCCCCTCCTCGTCCCCCGACTCCTCCACCACCCAGCAGGATGATCATGACCCACGCGCTTGTGCACCCCGACTCCCCCGTGGACACGTGCATGTTCCCGCCGATCTACGGCGTCTCGACCAACGCGAACGCGGTGATCAAGACCGAGAAGGCCGTCGACGCCGCGCTGTTCGACGCCGACATCGAGCCGTTCGAGTACAACCCGAACGCCAAGCCCACCGGCGAGGAGTCACTCAACTCGGTCTTCGGCGACGCTGACTTGATCAACTCGATCATGACGAGCCTCGCGACCGAGCAGCACCTCGCGGCCCAGGCCGCGCCGGCTCCGCTTGTCGCGCTCCCGGCGCTGCCGGCCGTGGCCAGCTACCCGTGCCTCCGCAAGCCCGGCACGTTCCTGAACAAGGACGGCCGTTGGATCAAGGGCAAGCCGTGCCGGCTCGGCAACTGCGACAAGCGCGCCCAGTCGAACGGACTCTGCAAGGGCCACGGCGGTGGCGCGCGCTGCAGCGTCGACGGCTGCTCCAAGAGCTCGCAGGGCGGCGGGCTGTGCCGCGCCCACGGCGGCGGCAAGCGCTGCCTCCACGAGGGCTGCGAGAAGGGCACGCAGCGCAACGGCTTCTGCTACCTCCACGGCGGCGTGCGCTCGTGCGTCGTCGAGGGCTGTGAACGCAAGGACCGCGGCAACGGCAAGTGCTTCGCGCACGGAGGCGGCCGCCGATGCCAGGCGCCGTACTGCCTGACGACCATCCGCAAGGGCACGGTGTGCGAGAAGCACATCTCGGCCAAGTAAACGCTCTCCCTCGCAGATCGTCGCCACGCCCCCCTACTTGGGTAAGCAGCCCCTGCTCAGGATCACGCCGGTTCGAGCGGCAAGCAAGCCTCGCAGCCCAATTACCACCTCACTCCAAAATGCCAGAGCAATTTCCGACGGAAGTCTTTGTTGTAACAGTAAAACCGTGCTTGTGTGAACGCCACCTCCCTCCATATCCCTCCGTCCACGGCGGTTTCCCCCCATTCCGTCTTCCAACCTCATGGTCGGCCACCGCCAAGCGTAGCATAGGAACTACGCCAGCGATAGCAAGCGCCATCCATTTCATCGCAGGCTACTACTAGTACAGTAGTAGTACTGGATACTGCCCCTAAGAAATCCACAGCGTGCATTCCGTCATGACTCTTGCTACATTTCCTAAACAGAACGCGTCCACGCAAGCCACAGAGCCATCACGCTTCGTGGCGACGTCGGCATGCTTGTCTCATGGATGGGGAAATTGCAAATCGGTACCCAAAGTTAACCAAAATTTGCTGATCAGTACCCAAATTCCAAAATCGTGCCAAATCGGTACCCTTTTCGGGTCTTTTAGCCTCCCAAATTGCTAATCGGTACCCGGACTGGGAGTTTTCGCTGTCTTTGAGCCCATAGAAACGGGGGTACCGCAAAAACTTTGGGTATTAATACCGATTAGCAATTTCCCCCTCATGGATAGGCGGCGGTCCCTTCGCCGACGACGACGCGCCCACAAGACGACGCGGGTCTAACTAACACAAGGGCCCCAAGTGGTTAGGACAGCGACCGACGACAGGTCACACTGACCCTGGACACCGCACTGTGCGCGGTAAATGCTGGGCGCCGATCGCGAATCTGCTCTGGACGTTCCGCACAGAACCGGACCAGCACCTGAATCAAAAAGCAAACAAAAAACACACGGGGTGTTGACGAAACCGAAATTTCCACAATTGGTCAACAGAGCCTGTTACGAACCAGGTGGATTTCAGATGCAGTTTCGTTACAAAAGGTGGCCCAACCGCAAGTGTTGATCCAACAGTTGGGACACTCTCCACTTCAACGTGCTGGAGCAGTATGCTCCTGCTTCTATGCCTTGTCCTCAAGTCTCTCTCATTGTCGCTCGTATCATGTCGGACCGGGAGCTCAAAGGCGAGAGCAAGCGCGCCTTCCGCGCCGTCATGCGAGAGATGAACAGCTCTGTGCGGTTCGACACGTGAGCAAACTGCATCTGGATTCGTGATCCACTGCAACTGGAACAAAGTGTTCCATGAGGTGAATCTGTTCCGAACTCATCGTATCTTCCGCAGGCCAGACGAGTTGGAAGTTCTGCGAACCAACTTCGCGACAGCACGCAGACGCTCGTTGCTGGGTATCTTCGCGGGTGGTGCCGCCTGCGGACTTGGCTGGCGATATGCTATGGGTCGGCGGAACAGCAGGCTCGTAGCGGCATGTACGGTTGAACGCCCTCCTGTCCCATTGTGATCTTGAAGGAGGATAGAACTGATCCGTGGAGTGTTCTTCCTACACAGGGGGTGCGTTTGCGGGTATGACCGTCGGAATGTTCTCGGTGCGACAGAACACTTTCCTGGACCTGCTCAGCATTCCCGAGGATCGCTCGCCCTTCGCGCACCACGCGCGGCAAATGTACGTCCAATAGCGGCCTGATAGAGGCGTGCGGATCGCCGTCGCTCAATCTGTCTATCGTATGGAGCCAGTATCGAGAAGGAGATGCCGGCGAGCCCGCTGCTCCGCGAGATTCGTCGCCGCCGTCGAGAGCTCTTCCCGCGTGCCGACGACAGGTGCGGTGTCTCGTTGGTAGATTCCCCTTCTTGTGCGCTGGACTCAGCCGCACGCATCTGTTGCAGCTACGAAGAGGTCGTCTGGACAGAGCCGCCGCCAAGCTCACACGAGTTCGACTTGTCGCGAGAGGACGCACTTGACCAGGCTGCGCGGTTCCCTGGAACCAGCCGAGGCGACTGAAAACGGTCTCATGTCACGCTGAACGACGACGGCTGAGGCGTCCGAGCAACAGCATCCGCTGAATAAATCCACCACGTTTGCTGTTGCTCTCTGTTGCCGTCACGTATTCGTGAGACTATTTTTTTCGTGACCTTTCCGTATCTATCAGCTTTCGGATCGTGGCGTCGCTTCACTGCGCGCCGTCGCCCATCGCTCGTGCACCACCCCAACATGACGACGCCAGCTCCACCGAAAGCGATTTCGTTCGAGGGGCACTACCCAGAGGAGGAGCTGCACATCCTGCGTGCAATCGTCGCGCGCGAAGAGGCGATCGACGTGCTGCTCGAGCGCTGCTGTGCGTTCGAGCAGGAGATCAACAGCGCGGCGGTCGACGTGCTCGAGGCGATTCTAGACGTGCGCGCGCGCTCGCTCGCAGTCATCGACAAGGTCGCGGCGTGGCGCCGCCGCATGGTGCAGACGCTGCCGTTCCGCTGGCGGCAGACCAACTACCTGATCCAGATGTGCAGCGACCTCGACTTCCTGAGCCGCAGTCAGCTAGTGACGCACGCCATGGAGGGCATGCGCGTGGCCAAGCGCAACCCGTTCACGACGATCGGCGGACTCGACCAAAGTATGCGCTTCTTCTGGCAGCATGAGCTGCCCGATGAAGACGACCTGCCCGTGCTGTTAGACTCGACCGCGTACGCCAAGGGCACGGCGCTGGACGAGCCCAGTCGCATTCGCCTGAGCGAGTGGTGTCTCGTGTTGGAGGAGAAGCGCTTCGGTCGGCGCTCCAAGTCGGACGCGCTGCTGGATGTGCGCATGAAAGTTCTCATCCAGAAGGAGGCCGAGTTCGCGTCCAAAAAGAAGTTCGGACTCGCACCTCAAGAGTCGGTAGCATCCTAGCTTGACCAAATCAAGACCTTGTATTGTTTCGCTCGGTCAAGTCGTGTATGGCTTAGGGGTCGTGTTTCATTTCACTGCTTGCCGCTCGCAGCGCGGCGACGCAACTCTTCCCACGTGACGGGCTTGGGCTGGCCTTGCTTGTCGTCACCGTTAGCCCACGGGTCGTTGTCGTTGAAGTATGGATCGTCGTCCTGCGGCTTCTTGGCCGTCGGCTTTCTTGAGTCGTAGTAGTCGTGCGATGACTGCAGGGTCGAGCTTTGGGGCGAGTCGCGGTCCGACTTGCCCCCAAAGAAAAAAGGCGACGTCGATTTCGTCGACGACGAGAAGGCATCAGTCTCGTTCGGCTCGTTTGCCGCCTCATCATCCGACTTTGGGAGTGGAGGAAGGCGTGGCATACGAGAGGACGGCATTGAAGGTGAAGATACCGAGCGATTAAACTCGCGGAAGCCTCCGTTATCTTCCTCCGCAGTCGCCGGCTTGAACGTCGAGACCGACGGCACTGCATCCCACGACCCACTGCATCACACAGTTACGATGTCGTTAATCACCGTTGTGAGCCGCGTTGATATAATACAAGGGAGAACTTACGTGTCCTGCCCTTGCTTCTTGAGCATCTCCTTGATCTCCAAGTAGAAAGCGTTGTTCGGCAGCTGCTCGTCGAGACTGCCGCAAACAATCAGATCGCGGTCAGAGTCTGTACGCTAAACAGCGGTGGATGACAGAAACTGCAAATGCTACCCACATTGCGCGCGCGCGGCTCGCGAATGGCGACTTGTCGCTTGGCAGCGTGAGAATGTCCTCGAAGAGCCCGAGACGGATGCTCAGGATGCCGTACATGAAACCCGCCATGCCACCACCTACTCAACGCCACACAGACATCAAACGTTAGCGCGTCGACGGTAAGTTAGATGCTTCTCCTGATAACGTACTCGCCATGGTGAGTCCGCCAAGAAGGCGGCGCTGGCCGCCGAGCGCCTTCCACGCTGTGGTTTTGGAAGAGAAGTCAGCAACGAAGAGGGCAAATTAACAGCCCCCTCGACAGAGGCGACACAATCCGTACCTCCCGCGCAGACGCCCGAGCCCGCGAAGAAACCCAGCACCGCGCGGCGCTTGCCCGCGGTCGAGTGCTTCTCGAGCACGGCCTTCTCCTCATCTGTGCTACGGTTGTGACACGCACAGATTCCCAACGACAACGTCAGAACGGGCGATCCACTGGGTGACAGACCGCCGTGATCGCGTCGCCACGTACGAGCCGATGAGCACGCGCTCGTCGTTCTTGCCCAGCTCCGTGCCCAGCACGCGCACGACCTCGTTCAGCGCGACGGTGTCCGGCATTCTTGTTGAGCTTCTCTTCGATCGCGTCGTCTGTGGAGTAAATCGATCTTTGCAAGGAAGTTCCGCCAAGGACCAATTGATGGCGATCAATCAGACACTTGATTGGATGAAACTATGATCTGTGTTGGTTTTTGATCCAATGAATGAGATATATAGTCACGATTGGTCAAAATACAATGCGTTCGAGGAGCTTATCAAAATCGACCGACAAACAGAGAGCACGAGACGAAAATGGCAGATCTTGCGTCGGGTGCGCGGCGCGGCGCCTCGTTCCTCGCCACCAACAAATCTGCACACGCAGCTGATTTATATGCGCGGTTTTTTTTAGATTCCAACGTCTCCTCCTCGCTGGAGAAGCTGCAGATTGATGGAGGTACGAGAGAGAAGGGCAGTGCAGCCGCTGGATCGGGTCATCTCCATGACGTTCTGTCAACTCCTATAATGTTCACAGCGTCCACATCCACGCAGCAAGGCATGAAGATCCTGGATCTCTCCGGAACCTTGCTTGACCAACCCTACGTCGCGCAGATCTGGGTCATGGCGAATGCGATCTTCGTGTGGATGGGCTCGAACGCCGACAAGCCGAGCCTCGGGTACGTTCTATTCGCCTCGCTCTGAATCAACACCACGCATTCGGTATGGGCTAACTTTCTGTGGATGGCGAATCGAACAGATCCATGTCGACGGCCGTGATGACGCGCTACAGCCCGATGCCACTGATCACTTCAATTGTCGGAGCGCCAGAGATGGAAGAGCAGCAAATCGCGCAGCGCCTCGCGCGCCGCACGGGCAAGCAGTGCTTTGTGTCCTGCCAGTTACCCGACCTGGTGCCCGAGCTTTTCGCATTCGTCGAAAAGAAGGTGCTGCAGAAGCTGACGGAAGAAGGCGTGATTGCCACCAAGTAGGAAGATCGAGAGGGAATGCAGTCGATATGTCTACTCAAATTCGTTAGCTGCAATGCTATTTTTTGTATGGTCCACAGAATCCACGGTGTTCGTGTCGGGTTGAGCAGCCAGCCTTATGCTACGCTTACGGCTTGAAGTGCCAGAAGTTGAGGCAGGCGTCGTTGCCGATCGACACGATCTGGTCCTCGGCGATGAAGCGCACGCCCGTGACACCGTCCTTGTGCGAGTACTCGAAAAGCGTCTTGGACGACGGGTTCTCAACGTTCCACACGTAGATCTGCTCGTCGAGCGAACCACTCACGACGTACTTGCCGCTGGGCGACCACGCGACGCTGGTTACGCGCGTCGAGTGGAACACCCACGAGCCCTGCACGACCGCCGAGCGCGACGCCACGTCCCAGACGCGCACCTCACGGTAGGTGTCACCAGCGGCGAGCTGCTTGCCGTCTGGCGAGAACGCCAGCGACGTAAGCGCACCCAAGTGGCCGAGAATCTCCCCGGTTTCCTTAAGCGAGTCACCGACAACGTCGAAGAGGTGAATCTTCTTGTCCTCCTGCGAGCCGACGGCAACAAGGTCGCCACTCGGCGAGACCGCCACACACGTCGGCGTCCATGCAAACTCCGGCGTCTCAAACACCAGGCGTTGGTCCTTGATCAGCTTGACGCCCTTGTTCGTGCTGACCGCGGCAAGCGTGGACTGGCCCGGCGCGAGCGCGACACCGTTCGGCTGCGCACCAAGAGGCACACTCGCCGAGTACTCGTTTCCGTTCGAGAAGCGGATCTGATCATCCCAACCGACGCTGGCAATCGTGGTCGCATTGGCGTCGATACCCGTGATCTTGCCCGTGTGCGCGCTGCCCGTCAAGGTAGACGCGAGCTTCGACTTCCACGAGTTCACGACACCGTCGTAGCTGCCGGTGAGCAGCAGGTCACGCGTCGGCTCGGTGGCAAGAGCGAGCGTGCTCACCTGGTGCGCCTGCACGATCTTCTTCGGTTTCGACGGGTTCGCGAGGTCAAGGTAGTTGAGGTCACCCGACAGGCTCAGCGAGACGAGGTAGTCGCCCTTCCACACCACGCCAACCTGCATGTCCTTGACCTGCGGCTTGTCCGAGAACGTGAAGGTGGTGACCACGCTCTTGGTCGCCACGTCCCACAAAATGACCGTCTTGTCCGCGGAAGAGGTGAGCAGCTGGGTGTTGTCCGGGCTCCAGGCCACCGAGTAGATGGAGGCCGAGTGAGCCGCCGGGAACTTGTCGAGCAGGTCGCCGGTCTTGCCGTCGTACAGGCACATGAGCTTGTCCGAGCCGACGCTGACCGCGAGCTCGCCGTTCGGCGAGTAGCGCACGCAGTTGACAAAGTTGGAGTGGATGTTGTTGTTGTTTTGCTTGAACTTGAACGGCGGGCCCTCAAACACGCACGTGTTGAAGTCCTCGCTGGCCGTCATGATGCGGAACGGGCGCGTCGGCTTGTAGTCGACCGAGAGGATGCGCTTCTGGTGGCCCACGATCTCGCCGAGGCTATTGCCCGTGTCCCACATGAACACGCGCGCCATGAGCGCGCGGCCGTCGCCGACCGCGACGATGCGCTTGCTCTCCGGGTCCCACGACAGGTCCTTGATCTCGCCGGCGAACACCGGCACTTCGATCTTGAGCGTGTGCTCCGGGTTGTCGTACGACCAGACGCGGACCTTGCCGGACGCGTCGCCCGAGGCCACCCAGTAGCCGCTCGGCGAGAACTTGGCCACCGTGGTCGTCTCGTTGTGGCCCTTGTACACGAACGTGTCGGTCGGGTCGTCCAGGTTGCGCACGACTACGAGCTTGCCCGAGCAGTAGATGATCTTGTTCTCCTTCGGGTGCACTCCCAGCACGCTCGGCGCGCCACGCGTCGTCGTCGGGTTGGGCGCCAAGATGGCCTAAACGCACCAACAGACCATGCACCGAGAAACAGATTTAGACCGCCTTCCTCGCATCAGTAACAGCGAAAGATGCCGTTAAACGCACCGTGCGCGCGGCGTTGGGGATGCGCTCCGTGGGGTTCGACGAAGTCGCCATCGTGGGTGCTTGCGGTGGTCTCGGTTGTCTCTCTCTTGGCTCGGTTGGGGAAGTGCCCAACTTTTTTCGCCAGCGCAAGAAATCAGTCAAAAAGGCTCCCTTTGCAGAAGAGCGGCAGGGCTGCTTCAATGGGGGTGGGGGATATCAACATCCTAGTTTAGGACAAAATCAAGATTTTAACGTGGTACACACTAGATAGAGTGTACCCGCGGATGCCGTTGGCGCGGAAAACTTGCACACGGCAAGAAGGCAATCCCGCGGCGAGCGGAGAAAAGGGAAACGCGCGCGTGTATTTGCGCGCTGGCAGCGACACGTAGTGGCTTCCGCGCAATCTACGCGACGGCATCGTGAAGAGCAGCGCGCGGTGCGCCGAACGAGGTGCGCGATGGGTCGTATCTCGCGCCTGGAGCTGGAGAACTTCAAGTCTTATGGCGGACCGCACACCATCGGCCCGTTTAAGCGGTTCACGGCCGTGATCGGCCCCAATGGCTCGGGCAAATCCAACTTGATGGACGCGATCAGTTTCGTCTTGGGCGTGAACAGCCGCCACTTGCGGTCCAACCAGCTCAAGGACCTCATTCACAAGGGCATCGGCGGCACCAGTACCGATCTCCAGGCGTACGTCACGCTCGTGTATGAGCTGGACACCAACGAGATCGAGGGCGCAGCAAGTGGACAGGAGCTACTGTTCACGCGCTTGATATCGGCTGCCGGTGTCGGCTCCTATCGCATCGACAACAAAGATGTCACGTTCGAGGTGTACCAGGCCAAGCTCAAGGACATCGGCATTTTGGTGAAGGCACGCAACTTTCTTGTCTTCCAAGGCGATGTCGAGTCGATCGCGTCAAAGAGCCCAGACGAGTTGACAAAGCTTTTCGAGCAGATTTCAGGTTCCGACGACCTGCGGTAAGTGACGTGCATCGAATCACGGAAGAGCCTGGGCAGCTAATTAATTGACATCTGGCGTTCGCGTAGCACGGAGTACGAGAGGTTGCTGGACGAGAAGAATCGTGCAGAAGAAAACGCAATATTTGCGTATCAGAAGAAAAAGGGTCTGGTTGCAGAGAAGAAAATGGTCAAGGAGCAGAAGGAGGAGGCTGAACGCTTCAAGAACAAGCGTAACGACTTGGTACGCTCCCCGCCGTCTTTCTAGATATTTCGACAGATCGAGAGCTAACTTTCATTGCGTGTGATAATCGCAGCATCGACTACGAGTCGAACACTTCCTCTGGCAGCTGTACCAAGTGGAAGAAGAAGTACGGAACAGAGAGGATTCGTTGGAGGCGCTACAGCTGGAGTTGGCTGCATTTGATGCAAAGGAAGATTCGTTCTCGACTGCATACAAGGAGAAGAAGAAAGAGCATGCGCAAGCTCTCCGTGATTTGAAGAAGAGCCGCGAGCGTGTGCATCTCGTACAGCAGCAGATTGATGGGATTGATCCACAGAATATTCAAATTCGTCAACAAGTCAAATACTCCGAAAAGAAGCTCGAGGAAGCTCAAGCAACAGCAAAGAAAATGCGAAAGCATGTTGCGACCAAGACAACCGAGCTGGAGGCACTGAAGAAGGATCTGATCGACCTTAATGCGGCGAAGGCTGAGCTTGAAGCCAAGCGTGACGGAAGTCAAGAAGAGCATGAACTTGTGATGGAAGGTGCTCGTCTCGAGGAGTATCATCGTATCAAAGAAAATGTGCAGTTAGCGACCACTATGCTTCGGAACCAGCTCGACTCTATCAAGCGTCAACAGCACGCAGATCGAAACCAGGTCGAGACCCTTACTCAAGAAAAATCCGAACACGAGAAGACGGTGGAACTGCTGGCAGAGGAATTGCAGGTGGCGGATGAGCGCATTCGAAACGTAAGTACATTTGGGGTGGTGGAATTCATCCTTGATTATCGGGATACGGATTCTGACATTACGTTGTGTGCGTTCGCACTACAGATGAGAGAAGTCATTGCTCAGACTGAGCAAGCCATCTCGGAGGCAGAGCAAGACCTACTCAACGCTGAAGCCGAGGTACACTCTATGTGGATATAGCTACACATCGGACTCTCTTTCCTGACACGCCCTCCATTCGATCCTAATGCGTAGATCCAAAATCAAGCTACTCGGAAGGAAAAAATCAACCAAGAACTTGAACGCGTGAATCAAAAGCTTCGTGACTTGCGCGATGATCGTCGTCACACGCAGGCCGAAAACAAGAAGGCGGAGACTATGGAGGCGCTGAAGCGCCTTTTCCCTGGTGTTCGTGGGCGCCTCGTGGACCTATGCAAGCCCATCCAACGCAAGTATAACATGGCTGTTACTGTTGCAACCGGTAAGCATATGGATGCCATCGTCGTCACAGACTACAAGACTGGTCAAGATTGTATCCAATACTTGCGTGAGACGCGATCCGGGAGCGCGCAGTTTATTCCGCTGGACAAGATCCGGATCAAGCCAATCAATGAGCGCTTCCGAAATCTGGGCACCAACATCAAGCTCATCATCGATGTGATCGAGTGCGACCCAGACATTCAGCCAGCTGTGTCTTACGCGGTTGGAGACACCGTTGTATGCGATTCGATCGACGTTGCTCGCGACTTGTGTTTCAACCAAAACGAGAAGGTCAAGGCTGTCACGCTGGGCGGAATGGTTGTGAGCAAAAACGGCAGTATGACTGGTGGACGCACCCAAAGCGACGTGCAACGGGCTGGAAGATGGGACGAGAAGGAAATCGAAGGATTACAACAAAAGAAGGATGATCTTCACGAAGAGCTGCACTCTCTTGAGAGACACGGTGCGTCTTATTCGCGCCTCCAGTCACTGCGGACTAAAGGCGAGGGCTTGCAGAATCGTCTGCGATATGCCAAGGCCGATGTGGTCAAGACAGAAGCCGACAAGCCAAGAATTACGTCTCGAATCGAAGATGCCGAAAAGAGAATCAAGCATAGTATTTTCCCGGAGCTCCGCAAGTT
Organism: Pythium folliculosum; assembly: GCA_023336295.1. Classification (NCBI taxonomy): domain Eukaryota; phylum Oomycota; class Peronosporomycetes; order Pythiales; family Pythiaceae; genus Pythium; species Pythium folliculosum. The sequence continues at coordinate 36,821 of JAADWV010000218.1, forward strand.
CGAAGAAGCCGTGCGATCACGGGAGAGTCAACTTCTTGCTTTGGAACAACAGATTCACAATGCCCAAGATGAGATGTTTGCTGACTTCAGCAAGCAGATGGGGATCCCGAGCATTCGTGTGTACGAGGAGAAGGTGGTAAAGCGTCAACAGCAGCAGATGGAGATGAAGCGGAAAATTGCTGAGCACATGGCCAAGTTGGAAGCTCAGGTAAGCTGCTTCCACACACCCGGTACCAATCTTAGTGTGCTAATCTTCAGTTTTGCGACAGATTGCCTACTTGGGATCGCAAGACTTCGAAACCCCAATGCTTGCAGCACAGGAGAAAGCTCGCGACGAGACAGCCAACCTGAAGGCTCTTGCAAAGAAGCAATCTGCGTTAGAAAAGAAGCTAGCGTCCCTCCTTGAAGAGAAAAAGGTGGAAGAGGCCGGGCACGCCAGCTTCTCGAGTAAATTGGATGACTTGGAGGCAGAGCTTAAAGCCATCGGCAAAAAGAAGTCCAAGGGCGAGAAGAAGAAAGGAGAATTCCTCAAGAAGATGACGGCTGAGGAGACGGCTTTGGATCGCCTCAAAGACAAGAAGGTGGAGATTTTGAAGCGTGCGTCACTTGACCAGGTTAAACTGCCGGTTGTGGGCGAAGACCAAACTCAAGACGAAGACGTGGAAATGGCACCCGCCAACTCTGGAAATTCCACCTCTGAGGCGTCTTCTAGTGTTGATAGCCAAGCCAACTCAGAAGGCATGCTCGAGAATCAAGCCGTGCAAAGATATGTCGACAAAGAAATCGACTTTTCACTACTCCCCGAACAACATATCGTCGACGACGAAAAAGAGTATGAAGAGATCAGCACTGACTACGAATCTCGGGTCAGCGACATGGTTTCAGACCTTGAACGCATGCAGCCAAACATGCGCGCTCTTGATAAGTACGACGAGATCCAAGAGCGTATCACGAAAGAAGAGGAGGAACTGGAAAACATCAAGCAGCAATCATTCGAGGCAGCATCAGCGTTCGAGAAGGTGAAAAATGCTCGTTACGAGCAATTCATGGAGGCTTTCAATCACATCTCTGGCGTGATTGACTCGACGTACAAGCAATTGACAAAGAGCTCGAAGCACCCTCTGGGAGGCACTGCGTACCTGAACCTCGAAAACACGGAAGAACCGTACTTGAACGGTATGAAGTACAACGCAATGCCACCCATGAAGCGCTTTCGAGAGATGGAGCAGCTGTCTGGTGGTGAGAAGACCGTGGCGGCCTTGGCGTTGCTGTTTGCGATTCACAACTACCGACCGTCCCCGTTTTTTGTTCTCGACGAGGTTGACGCTGCCCTGGACAACGTCAATGTGAACAAGGTGTCAACGTACATCGCAAACTGCGATTTCCAGTGCGTCGTGATCTCACTCAAAGACGCCTTTTATGAGAAGGCCGATGCACTGGTTGGCATTTGCAAGGACATCAGCCTTCAGCGATCTCAGTCACTAACACTCGATCTGACCAAGTACGACTAGAGGGAACCTGAAGGCGTGCCTCATTTTATGTGATCGTGTTTTGGCTGAAGCTTACGTATGGCGTGTTGTTTGTGTTCATCGTCTACTCATGTTAATCGTGGCTACTTGCTCTGCTAACGAGTCATGCTCATCACGGAGACTTCACGGCCGGTGCGGTTGGGTCAGGAGAACCGGTATTTGCCGATGCGGAGTGGCTCGCAGTGTTACGATGGCCTCCGCCGGAGGCGAAGGCCTTCCGAACGCCAGCCAGTTCCTCGGCCATCACAGTCGACGCAACCACGGAAAACTCCTTCTTCACGGGATCGATCACGAGTTTCTACAAATGACAAGAGCATATCATGAGACTCGCCTTATGAGGGTGGATCGCGCAATCGCGTGCCAAGTTCAACGCACTTTGATTTTCTCGTCGAAGCGCACGATGGCCTGGAAAAGAAAAACGTTCTCGGAGCACGTGTTGTCCTCGACCAGCTTGCTGTACACGAGCGCCAGGATGTCGCACAACGACAGCATTACCTCTCGGTAGTCGAGCGGGAACGGCTTCACGTGGATCGTTTTCACATTCACAGACAACAACACAAAAAAAATCAGCACCCTACAGACCAGGCAAACGACGTACAAGCTGAGATAAAGGGTGCGTACGATGGACGGCGTGACGAGGCGGCGAAACACGGGCCGCTGGTTCCACTTGTAGATCGTCGGCCGGAAGGGTTCTTGCACGGGCTCGAGCAGCGCGTCGTCCTCCATCTTGTGGAGCGGCGTGTGGAGCGTCGGCGTCGAGGTCGCGACCATGAGCTTCATGCTCTGCACGGTCGCCGACGCAAAATAATACTCGAGCTCCTCAAGCAGCTGTCCGCCTTCGATCGCGAGGAACTGCGCGTGGCGCACCTCGCTCATGAGCTTGCCGAGCCCGAGTCCCAAGTAGAAAAACTGCACGCTGCGGCGGATCGCCGCGCGCTCGCCGAGGTGCGCGAGCACGTGCGTCTCGCGGAGCAGCGCGACGTTGAGCCAGTAGTTGGTGCCCTGGTGCATGGCCTTGATGTACGTCCAGTCGGCGCGGCGGCACTGCACGAGGTCTTCGAGAATCTGCATGCGCTGCTGCGCCGTGACCTGCCGGAACTCTGCCTCGAGCTGCTCGAGCTCGGCTGGGTCGATAGTCGGCGGGTTGCTGCTGCTGCTCGTCGCTGAAGTCGGCGCCGTGGGCGAGGTAGGCGTCGGCATTGTCGGTGGCCCCGTCGCTGGAGACGCACCCGCGAAGAGGTAGCTGATGGAGCTCGAGACCGCTGACGCGGCATCGCTCACAGCAGCGTTCGCACCGGCAATAGACGACGCCAGTGCGGCGCTGGCAGCAGCACCTGCAGCGGCGGCACCAGCCGTCGTGGCAGCCATCGCCTTCTGAGAGTTGGTTCGTGGGTTGTCGCCTCCGGCGGAAGCCGCCGACGAGGCGACCGGCGACGCCGACGGCGCCGCGCTCGCGCTCTCTTTCTGCGCGCCAGCAGCGACGCCCGCGAGCGGTGAGAGCAGTTTGCGCCCGCCGAACGCGAGCTTGGAGGCGAACGCGCTCGCCGACGCCTTGGCCGACGTGAACGCTGGCGGCGGCGCCGCAGACGCGGCGCGGGATGGCGACGGCGCGTCGTCCGAGATCGAGCGGTGGTGGAGCGCGGCGTCGTGGTCGTCGGCGTGCGCGGCGTCTCCAGTCGGCGCGGTTGACGGCGCCCGCGGCGGGCGCGGCGGCGATGGCGACGGCTCCGTCATATCCTTTTACCCAGAAACTCCGGTTTGTTTCGATCCTTCCTCTCGGAGCTTGAAGCATTGCAAGTTAGGAGGTTTTTGGGCTCATTCCGGTATGAATACCGGTATGTACCTCCTCCGTTTACCGAAATTTTAGGAAAGGATTCTGTAGATTTTGAGCGAATTGCCCTGTTTATGTGCAAGAAGACGTCGACGGCGACGCCAGAGTGGCCTCGCGCAGCAGCGCCGCGTACGTCGCGCCGTCCGCGTCGCGCTGCAGCGTCGTCCACAGCGCGCGGAGCGACGCGTCATCTAGCGCGTTCGCGGCGTCATGAGCGGGCAGCGACGTGACCGCACCTCCGTCGGTCGTGGACGCCCCCAAAACGCCCTCGTGCGACTGGCGCCACCGGCGCCGCTCGGCGCGGAACCGCATCTGCGCGAGCGCGGCCGTCTCCTTGGTCACGCGGCAAGCTGCGTACACGCGCTGCGCCACAGCTGCGATCTGCTCGCTGGCCGCAGTCGTGGATCGCTTTGGGGATGGTGCTGCTGCCGACGCCGTGCCTCTGGGCAGTGTTGGCGTCCGACTCATCGCAAGCTCGGAGCTCAGGCGCCGCGGGGAGGAGCCTGACTTGTGCGTGGCCCCGGTGGCCTTGCCACCGGACGCCCAGTTGCTGTCGGTCTTGGAATTCACGCGCGACCAATCGAGCTTCTGGAACACCGCTTTGTAGGGCTTGCGCTTGAGGAACATCGGCTTTGCGCGCTTGTCGCTGGTGTCCGAAGCGTCTCGCTCTGGTGACATCGACTGCTCGTCCGTGCTGTGGCCTCCTCTACCCGTCTTCGAACGATCCTCTCTCCGCGAGGTGGCGGTCGCGACAATGCCGCCAGGTGCAGTGGACCCGCGCCGCGTGATATTGCGAGATAGCTGTGGAGAAAGGGGCGATTTTTGTGGGGAGAACTCGGCGTTGCTATCGGACGAATAATACGACGAGGGCGACGACGGCGGCGACATGGCTTCGGCGCGAGTGTACTGAGCACGAGATGCCGGCGCTCGACTGGCGTTGCGAGCCGGAGACACTCGCGGTGACGTCCCCTGTTTGCGTGGCGAGAGTGGTGGCTTGTTAGACACAATCTTCGCGTTTGCCTCCCGACCGCGGGTGGCGGAGGCCTGTTGGCGAGGAGGAGGAGGAGACGGCGGCGCAGCTTCGTAGGGAATCCACACGTCGTCGCTGAGCACACGGCCGCTCGTTGGGTTGCGCATCAAGAGCCGGATGCCGAGCCGCACTTCGCCTTTGGCCTGCCGCACGGTCGCGCCGCGTCCACGCTCGAGCGGGAACCAGCGCGTCATCGCCGACTTGTCCGCGAGCGGCGTCTCTAGCAGGTCCAGCGCGACGGTGACTCGGCCCAGCGCCGTCCGCCGCGCGCGCGACACCGCGAAGATCTCGACTTCCACGGCATCGTCGCGCAGCGCGCTCTCCGCGGTCTCGACACCGAGCTGCAGCACCTGGTCGTCCCACTGGACGTCCTCGCCCGCTGACAGGACCGCGGACGCCTCGAGGCCACCGAGCTCCTCGTTCGTGGGTTGAAGTACGAGCCGCACCGCCACAGTGACGTCTGCGAAGCCGTCCTGCTGCGGGGGCAGCGCCAGGTCGCGCGCGCCGAGCAGCTCGACGATCACCTGGAAGGGCTCGGTCAGCGTCGCGGGCGTCGCCGGGAGCTCGCTCTCGTGGGCCACCACGACACGCTTCGCGGCATAAGCGCCGGGCGCGTCACGGCGGCGTGTCGAGGCTGCTTCGTTGGGAGAGATTACGGCGATCCACTCGCTGGTCGACGGCAGTTCGACGTTGTGTCGGCGCACGAGCCAGCGCCGCACGTTGTGCTGGATCAAGCATGCGCTCGCCCGGCGGTGGGCTTTGGACGCGTCCCGCGCGACTGCCATCTCGCGCCAATGGCTCCATGGCACCTCCGTGGCGCTTGCCATTCCCGTTGTCGACTCGTGAGTCGCCTTCGACTCGCTCGTCGACGCGTCATGGACAAGCAGCACGCGCCGCAAGTGGATCCGCAGCCGGCGCTGCTCCTGCGCGAACGACAGCGACGCGTACTGCGCGCGCTGCTCCGCGTGGCGCCGCTGCGTGAACGCTGCGTACGACGCGTCGGCGCCGCTCGCGCCACGTGCGACTCGCATTGAGAGAGGTTGACTTGTGACATATCCAGGTGAGACCGTGAAAGGACGCACACGTAAGCCTAGGCAGGATGTTTTTTCCACACGCGTCCGTTCGATTCGCTTTGACCATGTTTTCTCAAATTTTCGGAATCGCGGGGCCATGCAAAGAACGGTCCCTCCTCTCCAGGCACGAGCGCGATCAACGCAGTCCATCGCTTCAATGCACGCTCACACGTGCTTTTCCTTGCCGTGCGCGACGTGCTGGTGGTGGTTGTGGTGGCTGTGGCTGTGGCCACCTTGCGTCGCGGGCTTGTGGACGTCGTGGTGGTGGCCGCCGTCGCCGTTCGACAGCTCGCCGCTGTCGTCGTCGTCGTCGAGCGTCACGCCCAAGTGGACGTCCGGCGCGAGCTGCAAGATGTGGTACAACGCCGCGAAGAACGAGCGCAGCACGATCGCCGAGCAGAAGAGGATCAGTCCGTACACGGCGTACACGTCCACGAGGTACGTCTTGTACAGCGGCTGCACGTTGCGCGCCGGCAGCAAGTGGGCCGCGCCAAACTCGAGCACAGACTCCACGAGGTCCGCCGCGCGCGCCGTGCCGCCGCCCGTCTTGACGATCTCGCCCAGCCGGAACGCCGCGGCAGTGTACCGCGGCTTGTACAGCAGCGCCATCGCGGCGTCGTGCACGCGCTGGTCCGAGAGCGACGCCACGGGAAGCTTCACGCCGGCGCCCGTGCGCGCCACCATGTTCATGGTCTCCCACTACAGAGTCAGAACAAAAACGATCAGTGAGATCCACAGCATGCTAAAAGTTGCTCACATAGGGAGGCACACACCTGCTCTGCCGTGAACGGGACGCCGAGCACGGGCACGCCGAGCGCCAGGGCCTGGAGCACCGAGTAGTGGCTGCCTGCGGTGATGAGCAGAGACACGGGCGCGCGCTGCAGCACGAGCGACTCGTCCATCGCCGCGTCGTCGTCGCGCACGAAGAACACCGAGTCGCGCGGGCGCGCGCCCAGGTCGAACGCCGCCTGCTCGACCAGCGCGATCTTCCACACCAGCCGCGCGCCAATGTGCTCGAGCCCGTTCAGGAGCGCGGTCACAAACTCGGGCGCGAGCGGCGTGTCTCCGTGGAAGCTGACGAAAACGAGCGGCTTGGCGGCGTCGCGCGCGAGCCACGCGGTGAACGCACTGGCAAGTCGCTTCTGGTCGCCCAGCGGGGGCGGCTCGAGCATACCGATTAGCTGGAACTGCGGCGCGACGGGGCGCGGCTCGTCGAGCCCGACCATGGAGCTCACGAGCACGAGCGCGTGGCCAAAGAGGTCGTGCTTGCTGTGCACCGGCGCGAGCCCGTGCTCGGCGCGCGCGACGTTGATCTCGCGGAACACGCGCACCATCGCGAGCCGGAAGCGCAGGCGGTGGAGGCTGTTCTGGCAGCGCGCGAGCACGCTGGGCGTCTGGAAAGAGAGCGAAAGAATCCGCAACGGCGTATGGTCAGGACACACACACGACCGCTCACTGGTAGCACGTTTGATAGGGCACGTACGTGGAGCGTGAAGGCGGAGAATGGCGCCGGCACGTACGCGGGCGGCGCGTCGGCGTCGATGAGCATGGACGGCGCGTGGACGACGTAGGGGATGCCCAGCTTCTGGCACGCGTCGAAGCCCGCGAACGCGTAGCGGTCGAGCACCACGAGCGCCGGGCGGTCCTCCTCAAAGTCCTCGAGCAGCGCGGTGAACATGGGGCGCTGGAGCGACGCGAAGCGGCGCAGCGTGGCCGCGTAGTGGTCGTTCACGTCCGCAGCGTCCACAGCGTCTACAGCGTCCACACCCGCGTCCACACCCGTGTCCACAGCGTCCACACCCGCGTCCGCATGGCCCGGGAGCCGCAGGTTGCCTAGTGAAATGAACTCGAGCTGGTCGATCTCGGCAACCCAGTGGCGGCAGTGCTGGAAAAGTGGGGACAGATCCGCGCGTGGGTTAGACCACCATAAAAACCCACTGTTGAAAAAAACGTCTAAACACGCGGGGAAAACGCACCTCGGGTAGCGCGAAGCCGACGTGGTAGCCGCGCTGGAGCAGTTCCTGCGCGAGGCTGCGCAGCGGCAGCACGCGGTCGAGCACGGGCAGCCCCACGAGCACGACGTAGCCGGCCGTGGCCTCGGCCGCGCTGGCCGCGCTGTGGCCGCAGAGCGTGAGCAGCGTCGCGGCCAGCAGCACGTAGCCGCTGGCCTTCCAGCGCAAGCGCATGCGGCCACAGCTGGTGGTTAGACCCATCGTGGTTAGACCGCGGGGCGGGTCATCATGTTCGGTGGGCGTGGCCATGGAGATCGTTGGTGCGGCGGGGACTGGCGACTTTTGGAGAATCGTTGGAACAGTCGACATTGTTGGCGTCGTCGGCGTTGGCATTGGTGTTGGCACTGTTGGCATTGTTGGCGACTTCGTGGCCAATAGTGGCATTGTGGGGAGCATCTGCGTCTGGGTTGGCATTGGCGGCATCGGCGTCCGCACGGCCAGCATCTCGCGCGCGGCCGGCTGGATGTCGACCGACCGCACGGCCGGTGCGGCCGCGGCGTGGCGCCTGCCACGCAGTTGCTCGCATGGCACTTCGCTCACGGTCACTCTGCCCGCGTCCTCTGAGGCGTGTACAAACTTGTGGGGCGGCGTGGCAGCAGCTCGCACGCGCGACAAGACGGCGCTGAGCGAGGCGCCCACGAGCGCCACGGCCACGAGCACGAGCAGCAGCGCGGCCCACGGCAGAGGGTCCGCGGCGGCCCGCCAGAGCGCGGTCGTCGGCCGCGAGGTCATGGGCAGGGCGCTCTCCGCTCCTTCTCGGCTGTCGGGGAGGGGCGGCCAAAGCTCGCAACCTTGCGTCTGGCGGCCGCGTTGCAACAGCTCCCACGACATGAAACAACACAACGCCACGAATAGTGCCACAGGGCATTAATCCGAGGCAATGCTAAGTGCGCATGGCCGATTTGGCATGATCGTAAAAGTGGAAATTTGGGAATTCGTTTCGTTCGTTCTGTTGAAATGGTAATTTTTGCCGACGAGAAAGTGGAAAAATGACGTTGGTTCCACACAGAGGAAAATGAGGCTTCACGCAAGATAGTTGTATACCCGTCGGTCGAGCGCGCTGCGCTGCAGGTACTCCCGCTCGATGAGGCTCTCGATGCGAAGCTTGATGAGCTGCGGCGTCGGGGAGAAGCGACCTGTCATTTGCTTGGTAACTTCGGTGATCAGGTTGTTGTGCTGCATCTGCTTGCGCGTTTTCATGATTCGCACAATTGCGGCCTCGACTGGATTCGACAAGAACAAATGAAAAGTCAGTCAATATGTCACGAGAGAGCAGCAAGATCCAGTTGTCCGCAAAGAGCGTACCCAAGTGTTTCCGATCTTCAGCAACAGTGGGGGGAAGCACGTCGGCCGAGTTGCTCATGCCGCCCGCGCTCATGGAAGGCAAGAGTGACGACTCCTTCTGCGAAACGAGAGCGATGCGAACACGATACAGTTTCGACTTGTAGCCATCGTGAACAGTGAACTCGTCTTCTTCTTCGTCAATGCGTTTGCCCTTGGATGACTTGCTCAGGATCTTGTACTTGGGTGTGCAGAGTGAAATTAGATGCCGCTTGAGGTCCGAACTCTCAATGCCGGTGTGTTGCTCGATCTCCTTGTATCGCCATGACGGCCGTTGATTGAAGAGCATGAGAATCACAGCCTGATAGGAGGAAACATTAAGCTCATGGCGAGCCTTGTCATCTGACCCACTCCCGAAGAACGTAGCACGAATATCCACGTTACCCATGTTCGGCATCCACGTAAGCTTTCGCCCGTTGTGGCGAGACACGTAGAACATCTCGAATGACTTGGTCATATGGAGCATCTCCGGTGGCAGTAAGCACATCTGCACTGGCTCCGTGGGCCAGAATCCACTTGTGAGAACTTGTACGCTGAGGGGAGATGCGATCAGATTGAACTGATCCACGAGTGTGTCAGGAGCGCCTTGGCCAAACTCAGCCTTGATGGCGATCGAGTTCGCGCTTGTCATGAACTTGCGGTAAAGCTCCATCAGGTCTTTCGAAATGGTGATGTCCTTGAACATGCCCTCGAGCTTGGATGTGAACTGGTACCCACACTCGGCCTTCAACTTGGCGATCACAAGTTTCTCCGCTTCGTCAGATGTACCACGCGCGGTCAGCAGGCGCTTTGCCAGGAGCACCTTGTAGAACTCTTCAAACACGTCCTTGTCTTGCAGGTAGCGGAAGAGTGCGATCACCTGGCCGACCTTGACATCCATCTCTTCTTCGAAACGGCTTTTTGACCGCAGCAGTTCGTCCAAGTACTGGGCTAAGTAGCCGGCGCACAATGTGCTGACGTTCATGAATGCTTCAAATCCTTGCTTCGTGCTCTTGTAGAATTGCGGATCATCGTAGAAGCACTCAGACAAGAAGTTCACGAACTTTTCTCGCAGTGCCAGTAGCTTCTCGACGAACTGGCTGGCATCGACGGCCGTCTCGGGGTTAGACTGGACCTTCACCAGCTCTTCGCCGGTACTTCGAATATACTCGAAAACACACTCACTGATCTCATTCATGATGCTGGGCACCCGCCGGAAAAGCGAGTACATGCGCCGCAGCGCGTCGGTCTTGTTGTCGCGGAACATTGCGACACAGCCGGAGCTCTCCATCGCAACGAGGGTTTTTGCGTGGTTCTTGATGAGCTGTGTCTCGATGATGCTCTTGAGTTTGTGATCCGTCGAAGGGTTCAAATAGTGGTTCACGCGGTTGGCTTCCTCTTGGAGCCGCTTCTCGGCCTTCACGAGATACTCGGGGCACGTGTTCTGATCAAGTAGGGTCTGTGCCTCAGCCCGGTAAAAGTCGAGCGTCTGCTCGAGAAAGTAGCACTCAAAGTCGTCCTCGTACACAGCGTTGGACTGCACGCCGAGGTCCACCAGCATGCGCAGAATGTTCCTCACGAGTCCGCGGTCAATGAGCTCGCCGTGTCGCTCCTGCTCGATGCAACGCAGCAGCAGTACGCGGAGTCGCTCGTGGATATTCGGGTTCCGCGCGACGACGTCGCGGAAGATGTAGAGCCCACTGTCGTAGATGCGGTGCTTGCGCTTCTGCTGCACGTACGTGCGGTCCATGTACATGAGGATGTCGCGCACCATGGTCATGATGAGCTGGTGGTCGGTCCACTTCTGGTTGAGCACGGTGAGCAGTGCGTCGTCTCCGACGGCCGCAACCTCACTCGCGACGCGGCCGAGCCGGTCTGTGATCACGCCAATCACGCCCTTGTACAGCAAGTCGCCGTGCTTGTGGAGCACCAAGTTATACGAATTCCTGCCAAGCAGCACGCAACCAAACATCAGTCCCTCTCTGTACGGTCACTAGCCATGGTGCTTCCTGGGCGCGTACCGGTAGAGCTCTTCGAACGAGAGCTGGCTGGCGTTGTGCGAGAAGATCTCGTCGATGGCGCGGCGCAGCGACTCCCAGATCTCGTTGGCGCGCGCCGCGTCCATGCCCATCTGGCGGTAGGGCTTGATCACCAGCTTCTTCATCGCGTCGCTCGGTCGCCTGCTCGCTCCAGTCGGTCAAAGCAACCCACTCGCGCTGGCCGCTTCTTCAAGCCGCGTGGAAGATTTCCTTTAAGTCGTCTTTTCAAGCGTTCTCTGTCCTTGCTGGTTGCGAGGCTGTTGCAGGAAGGTGACGCGAAGGTGCGACGGACCCACCCCCTCTCTCATTCCAGGTACGTACCTTCGCGTTACATTCTGAAGAACAGCAAACCTGGAAAAACGGGTGAAAGACACCTGGAGAAGAACTGTAACCTTCCTGGAAGAACAGGTTACACTTGGTCCAGAGATTCCAGGTGATCTGTCATTTCCTTCCAGCAACACTGGCCGCCGACATCACAAAGATGGAGATGGCAAACACAAAGTGTATGTGCATGAAGGAGGACGCGGTAGTATTCCGGGCGATGCTGTCGTTCGCACGCCGAGGAGGGACTGTCATTTTCATATCACTACGACTCACACCAAACATAACACTACTCGTCTAATCAAATCACGCACGCCACATATACACGGACTTGAGAGCGGCCACCTGACTGCTGTCTAGATGTACACGCTGTTGTTGTACTCGGAGCTCTGCTCGGTCGTCGCGTCCGAGACGTAGCTCTCGGCGAGGCTGGCCGTGGAGAACTGGCGGAAGCGGCCGTCCGCGACCAGCGTCTCGGTGTTGCGGCGCTCGCCCGGGCGGATCGCGCCCGGGTCGACAATGTCAAAGTCGTCGGACCGCTCGCTGCACGCGATGCTGCCGACGTCGCTGTTGTAGCTGCCCACGAGCTCCGGGTAGTGGTTCTGGATGAGCGACTTCTCGATGCCGCGCACGCGGGACTTGGCGCGCGGGCGGCCGGACCGGTCCTCTACATGTTGCGCATACTGGTGGGACCGCGTGGAGCTGCCGACGCCGACGCTGAACTCGAGCTCCGAGACGCCGTCGTCCATCTCGCTCGAGGGCTCGGACGCCGCGTAGCTCTGGTGGCGGCTCTTCGTTCGAGTCACCATGGGGTTCTCCGGCTCTAGCGTCGAGAAGTCGATCCGGTTGGTCATGGGCTGCGTGTTGGTCGTGAACCGGTTGGCCTGCTCGCCACCGAAGCGTGTGGAGCTGGGCGCGGTCGAGAACTCCTTGCCGCCGCCGCCTTGCTGCGGCGTCTTGAAGCCGAGGTCGTCAAAGCCCATGTCCATCGGCATGTCGCGGCGCTGGCGCACGCGACGCACGATGAAGAGCGCGACGACGACGACGCCCACGAGAGCGCCGACGATGATGGTGATGTTCACGAACTGCGGGGATTCCTTGGGCGACGCCTTGCCGTCGGCCGCGAGCGCGTCCTGCGTCTCCGTGGCCACGGGCGCCGTCGAGGGCGTCGCAGCGGGCTGCGTGCCGTTGGACGGTGCGACCGTGCCCACGGTGGACACCGCCGCCTTCGGGGCCGCCGTAGAGCTCGTCTTGACGTCGTCGTCGGCCGGCGCGGTCGTCGTCTCGGGCGTCGCGTCGGTCGTGGCGGAGCTGTCCGCAGCGGGCGTGATCACAGGCGAAGGTGCCGTGGTCACCGCGACCGGCGCGGCGGTCACGGGGGCTGCGGTCACGGGGGCGGCCGTCACGGGAGCGGCCGTCACGGGAGCGGCCGTGACGGGCGCCCGGGTCGCCGGCGCGGCCTCGGAGCAGATCGTGAGCGTGTCCGGGTACGGGCAGGCGTTGCCGATCTTGCCGTAGCACGAGTAGCCGCCCGAGATGGCGTACATGCACGGCGGGCACGAGGCTGTGGCGCGGTCGCAGAGCGTGTCGCCGTTGGCGAGACACGTGCCGGTCTGGCAGACCTCGTCGGCGGCGCGCGTGGCGCCCACGGAGAGCAGCAGCGCGACGCAGAGCGCGAGCATCGTGGTCGTCGTCGGGTACCGCGGCATTCTTGCGTAATGTGTGTGAATATGGGAGGGGGAATGTACTACCGGCTGAGTGCGCGATCACTGCGTAGGGGAACGACAGGAAGGGGAGAACGGATTCTCGATCCCGTTCCTCTGGAGGAGCGGGGGGAGTGGATGGATTAGTGGCGTCGCGATCGGGGAGCGGCGCGCGCTGGAAGGGGGAGCGGAGACCCTCGGGTCTGCGGCTGTTCCGCTCGGTCACTCGCGGAGCGCTCGGCACGCACTGGAGACAAATTGCCGACTGCTGGCGGCAGAGGGCTGGAACGCGAAACACAGCCACCACCCGGGAACCGTTCCATGAGGGCCGCAGACGCTCCTCTGCTGTTCAAGCAAAGGGGGAGAACGGGGACAGGAGAGTGGAACAACAGAGGAGAGGAGCGGAGCACAAACGCTCTCCGGCTTGAATCCAGCTCTGTAGAGGCGGCGATCCCAGCCGGTGGGCGTCCGCTTTGGTTTCCCCTCTGATCGCTCGGAACCGCCGGATTGATTGAGCCAGCTGTCTGCTTCAAAACCCGTTTTGGACCAATCAAAACCTCTTAATTCAAATTTCAGCCAATCCTAGCACGATACGTACTCATTGAGGTGGTCGTCAACAGGTCAGCGGCCCCACCAAATGCCGCCGCAGAGGTGGCGATGGAAGGAATCGCGCATCATGATCCACGGTGTCCATGGCGGAGAATCCTCCAACTGGATATGTATGCTCGAGGTGTTGGACTGGATTGGATTGTTGGACGCATGCGTTCGCCGCGGCGCGACGCGTGACGACCGCCGCGCGCCCAAATGGCGACTCGCTCTCTGCGGATCGCCCTCTGCGATGGAAGGAAAATGGAGGTCTAACGGCGGCGGTCCGCTGCAGTGGCGTGACCACGATACCGAGGATCGTGTCTCTCACTGGATCCTACAGAAAACTGGGCCTGGGAGTGACCCATAGCATGGTGATCCCTTGGCGCCTCTTGCAGCCGGGAGAGGGGGGGGGGGGGGGG